>CM029012.1:292427462-292516179 GCA_016801055.1 Panax notoginseng | reverse complement strand
AACTTGTATTGTTCAGAGTATCTGAAAACTTAGATGGGTGATCCAAACACACACTGCTTCAGAGTAAATGTCTGTTTATTGAATTTCTTATCAAGTGGTATTGCAGAGCTCCAGTTGGTTATAGATATACATTCCCTCTCTCTCCCTCTCCCTCCCCCCCATACTTTTTATTGCTATGGTATATCCAGAGTATATGAGTTTGATAAAGTAATGGTGCAGCACAGTATTATAAAACAGAAAATATGAAACTGAAGGGGGGAGAGAATTGAAGTGCTTTTTTTAATTTTATTTACGTTGGACATGAAAGCAAATGCCAGTTAAGTGTGGAGGCAGAAAGTATACAACAACCGAGTGAAGTTAGTTGTAGTAGTATTAATTAGAATAATGTGTTGTTGAATCCAGTGTAGTAGAAATTTTGGCATCATCTTTTTGGTCAACCACCTGCAGCAGCCAACTTCTTTGAAGCACATGAATCATCTTGGCATCTCTGGATAGAGAAGAGAATAGAAGTGACTAATCATCTTATATATGTACTAGTGAATTGAATTGGAGAGAGATGGAATTGCAATGCAATGATTGTATTACAACCTACCCGGTATTGCAAGTTAATCTAGTCAAGTGGTGGTGGTGAAAGCGAGGGCCCTCGTCGTATCCTTCACATGTTATCTCCCCACTGTCATCTCTGTAGCAAACAATACCCTCGGATGGATCTTCGTAAACCTGTGTGTGTGTGAATTTGTTAATTACAAAATTGAAGAAAACAAGTGAAAAAATGATATTAGAGCTAGCAACAAGTGATCAAACTTTGTTCTTGAATGATGATGGTTTGAGCTGAAGGAATGGTGTGTTGTTGATCTGGCTACTCTGTGGCTGTGCAAGCATCATAACTTTGTTCCTTAACGGACTATGCTTTTGAATCATGATGGTGATAGAATTAGGTGAAGAAGGATGAGAGCATCTGAGAGCCATCATGTATGTATATTATATAGGAAGACCTTTCTTGATCTTTTCTTCCTTCTATGCAATGGATCTGGATCGAGGAGGAGGAGGAGGAGGAGGAGGATGATTACAGAATTATAATAGGCATTAGACTAAAAACAGATTAGGTAATGTCTAATCATGTTGATAATATATAATATATATATATATATATATATATATATATATAGGGTAAGTGGGCTCCGTTTAGCTTATCATCTCACTGTTTGTTTGTTTGTGGGTGAACCCTGCCTGATGACTCAACTTTTTTTGTTTTTAACTACTATTATTCCCCACTATATTCTTTGATTGGCTCGTGATCCTCCTCCTCCCGTCTCTTTGTTTGCTTAAAACTTGGTTTCTTTCATAAGAAAATATTGAGCTTACAACTTTCTCTGAAAAAGAATAAAGACGATAAGGCGAGCATGTTTCACCATTTCAAAGGAAAAACTAAAAAGAAGCACCTCACCTTGTCAATAGATGTATACGATGAAGTATGCATCAGTAATGTTTTTTGGGCTTTCCTCCTCTTTGGCTCATGGATCCACCATTATTCGATGGATTGTTATTGAAATAATGTTACTATCGCATAAAAAGTATCACATAATGTTCACATATTGCATGAGATGACATCCATGAATTTGTTATTAACATGACCCACTTAACTAAACAACAAATTCATGGGTGCACTATGAGATACTTTTATGTAACATTATTGTTATGTCTTCCAAAAATAAGTACGGAATGCAATAATTTTTATTTATTTACGGAAATCCAATTCTTGATACAGACAAGAGTTGTATTAACCATGTTACAAAATAGTATATAAATAAAATTTGGTATATTTTCTTGAATATAGCTAAGGCTAGCTAGCATTTTGGTACTAATTTTTAAGGGTGTTTGTTTGCACCTCCCAAACACCCGTACTATTTCGTCTCCTTCCTATGCAGCAGTAGTAGTAGTATATATTACTAGTAATATGTATTTGAGGGAAAAAGACCTCTGAGGAGGCAGGAGCTGCTTGCTTGTTCTATTATCAGTCACGTGACTTATATTTATTGGACACTTGGTAGTATTTCAGTTCAGTTCATCTCAAGCAAGCAAGCAATGTTGTTGTATTGTGTCATTTAGGCAAAACCCCTTAACCCAAAGGAGATATTCTTTAATAGAGACCGACTAGCCCCCCAAAATCAATTATCCCTCCAATGGATCTCACAAGTCATAACTACTTTGAACCTCCACCATTGTTTACATCTCAAGGGGTAAAGGAGAAAGAGATCTATAACATATTTTTTAATTTTCTTGTTTTAACTGAAACTTATCAAAGATTTTTTTTCTTCTTCTTGATTTCAGGAAGCACCCTTAGAGGGCAGCCACGGTTTTTGCAGAAGAAACAAAGTAGATACCTTCCCAGACCCACTTTGCAAGTTCAATCTCAGAGAGACCTCTGAGTTTGTAAAGGCATTTCCTACCTCAAACAATGTCAATGGCCCAGAAAGCAGAGGCGGATTTCTTCAGGTTTCAGCTCCTCCTACCCAGAGGAGGAGAGAGGTTTCAGCTCCTCCTACACCCGGTAGGCCAATTTTCAGCTTCAGTGTTGGGAATAATCTCTCCTCCACAAGTAGAAAGAATTTTCCTTCCAAGTGGGATGATGCAGAAAAATGGCTCATCAATGGCCTTGACTCCCCTGCTCACCATCAGGGCTTAAACTTATCTGACCCCTCAAAACTGTCCAAACCATGCAATGGATACAAGCCAACACAAGTCTTTGCAGAAAAATCTAGGGTTACTGAAGAAAAAAAGGTATCCAAAGTGATTTCAAGCTTCCAGGTCCATCATGATTCAGTCAGAGCCTTTAATGCAAGTCCAGTCTCAGCAGATGTACTCTTAAAAGGTACTAAATAAGAGCCTTTTCTTCATTCTTCAGTCTTTACACCCTTTGGCTTTTACTTCCTAACTTGCTCCCTTTGTTGCTATCATTGTTTATTTTAGTCCACAACTTTAATCCCCTTTAACTCTTTTGTCTTCCAAAACCCTTATTTAATCTTTAAACTTTGGCCCAGCTGTTTGATGATGTTCCTTTCTTAGATAACGAATGAATTGCTTGCCTCTGATCTATGTGGCATATATTATTTTCTTAATTAATTGCATGCTTGACGTTTTGTTCTTGCATACAAGAGCTAAAAAATTGATTGAACTGAATTTCTTTCCAAAGCTAGACACTGTTTCCATCATTATAATTCCCAACTGATGATTGTCATGTACAGAGTTAATTAATGATTTGTTAAACAGATCTTCATATAACGTGATTTAGCTTATTGGTGTTTGTCACCTGTGGTAGAATCCCAGAATGTTTGGAGTTGATTCGATAAGACACTAAACTTGGCTGCAGATAAATTCACAAACGAGGTAGAGCCAAGTTTTCCAAATTTTAGATGCCTAGAGCCAATGAAAGAAGGGTTTCTATTTGGAAACCCGGCAGATAAGTCCATGAAAGAAGCAGTTGCAGAGGTGGGTCATGAGGTTAAACACAGAGACATTGGGACAGAGATGACTCCCCTTGGCAGTTCCACCACTTCGAGATGTCACACACCATTCAAGAGCCCATCGCCAGCACGACATAACACTCCTGCCAATAGATCGGGTCCATTAGCATTAACCAACTCTGACAGCATCAATAGCACCATTGACATTGCACAATTTCAAGAGTGCCATTTAGCCAAGCTACAGCTTGGGACACAATATGATTCTGTTACCTCAAACTGGAGCTCAAGAGAAGAGGAGGAAGTGGAAATTTCAAAGAGCTTAAGACACTTTGAGACGAGCAACGATTGCAGGAAAAGTGTTTCAGACTCCAGGGCTTGTGCGTGGGAAGAAGAAGAAAAGACCAAATGCTGCCTCAGGTCAGTGAGTTTTCACGCTGCATTTCGTTATTTATTTCTTTCCATCCGGTGTTTGGTATCGACTATGAAATAATTGCTTCAGGTACCAAAGAGAAGAAGCAAAAATTCAAGCTTGGGTGAACCTCCAAAATGCGAAAGCAGAAGCTGAATCAAGAAAGCTAGAGGTAAGATTTATCATCATCATTTTTTATTCTTTTTACTATCAAATATCTATAATCAAGATTTATTGTTCATTTTGTCAATTCACAATTAAAATTTCCCTAATGGCAACACTTGTGGATGTATAATGGTTGAGTTATGGTGACTATAGTTGGAAGGCTTTGTCAGGCTTATTTGTTTGCTTCTTAATATTGAGCCACCCGCTGGCGCTGCTTTCAGTTTCAGACACTCTTCCCCTTTAAAATTTTGTTTTCATTTAAGAGTGTCTTGATCCATCCATGTACCGCACCAAAATAGAAGAAGAAGAAGTCACCCAAGTCCGTATTTTAAAACTTATTAGCAAGCATGATTTTGTTGAAAGTTGTGCTCCCATGTGAAGGTCCTGACAGGCAAAATCTAGGGAACCGTTACATTTACATTTGGAATACAATGTAGACTTTAGACTTCCCTCCTATAAACAAACTCAAACAAAAGGTGGAGCTCAAACAACTAAATATAATAGAAATACATTTTTCAGGTGAAGATTCAGAAGATGAGATCTAATTTGGAAGAGAAGTTAATGAAGCGGATGTCAATTGTTGATAGGAAAGCAGAGGAATTGAGAGCTGCGGCTCAGTTTCAACACACGGAGCAAATTAAGAGAGCGACGGAACAAGCAAGGAAGACGATGAACAGGCAAAACTCCCTTAGCTCTTGCGGTTGCTTCCCTTGTTCCAACCAGTAATTCTGCATTAGAATACCGCTGAATTAAACAAATAGTACTGTGCTATCTAGAAATGACATGTAATTGTTGGTTCTACTCTAAAGAAATTCTTCCAAACTAGCTATATATATAATTCACAACGCAAATTCTGAAGAGCCAAGCCAAATGATGTATATATCGTTTATAGCAGCAACATGCAAGAGGCTAAGGGAAAGGGCAGTAGTAGGCCTCGTCATCTTCAAAACTTAAAAATACTTCATTTTATAAATATTTTCAAGAGAAAGAAACACGGGACATACATAAATTTCAGCCTGCAATACCTCCTATTGGCCTGGCCTGGCCTGGCCGTGGGCTATACACAGACAGCAGGATACTAAAATAACAAATAGTATTAAGTATAATGGAATGGAATGGAATAGAAACATTTGGTGATTGCTGCCTTGTTTGCTTGCTTGGTTGCTCCACAAGAAGGAGGCCAGATAGAGTAACAAAACCAAAACCTACTGATCTTTCCTTGTCAATTTAGAGTTGTTTGTAAAATTAATTATTTAACCACTGCAAGTGGAGTGGGGGGTTGTAAATTTAAAACATTTCAGGATTCATGAGTATGAAAGAATTTCTTGGAAAACCATTAATTCATGTTTAATTCCTTCTCCAATTAAAAATCGCATTCAGGAGCCTAGTAAGTAGTGTGGAGAAAATTGATGATGGAGCACATTGGTTAATGTGCAATGAGTGGATATATTAATTGCTAGCTGATGCCCGTTGGAACACGCACGAGCAGAAACTGATCAATTTAATCGTTACTGTTTCTTGTTATTAGTTATAATTAATGTACGTCTTGGGTTATATAATTACTAAATTTTCAATTTAATTGTTTGAGATCTTTGCTTCTGCAGTCTCGACCGAGCATTGCTAGCTGTAGCTGGCCATGATGATGAGAACGGTACGTCCCAGCTAGCTTGTAAGTAGCTAGGCTTCTGTTTATATATCTTTTTTCTTTTCTGAGAATTAGCTAGATTCTTGCCTGCCTTCTTCAGAAAGTACTGGTCTTGGTTTAGCTAGGTAGGTTTATATATGTTAATAAAGATATCATCATGTGTTACTTCAATTCTACAGGCTTCCTTTTCCTTTTCATGGCTTGTTATTAGAAATACATGCATGCATGCTAGTGACATGATATCCGGTCCGGATAGATGGATTACTTACATGTACAACGTCAAGCTAGCTGCCGCTGATTATCAGTATCTTATTTGTCTGCACTGCAGGCCATATTACATATAATTAATTTGAATTTCCTTGAAGATCGATCGATCGATCGATCCGGTACTCTATCTCTATCTATCTATCTGATCTAATTGAGCGTTAATTTGTTTTATTATTTATTTATTTATTGCAAAGGTACGTACGTACGTACGTAGCTCCAACCTCCTGCCGAGGACGAGGATGAGGATGAGGAGGTGGAGTGGAGGAAAATAACTCCAAGTTCAGTTCTGGTACTCATTCATTCATGATCATAAATCATACTTTTTGTAATAGTTTCAGGCATTATAAATGTATGCATCTCTGGTCAACACCAGTTCATGTTGCTTCAAACCTAATGAAATTGGCTGAATCTTGAAGCTGGATGTTGAGTGGTTTCCACAATTGTAAAAAAAAATTCAATACTAAATTTTAATACTGATTCTCTTCGCCTCATTAAAATATTAAAATATTGAAGCAAGCATAAGTATTTTTAACACAAACAACATAGGTTTATTTTAAAAAGAAGACAAAACATAGGTTTATTTTATAAATAACATTATTTTTAATATTTTATTTGTTTTATATATGATGTTTTATAAAATCACAAATTAACTTGCTTTTTTTAAAAATAAATACAAAGTTACAAACCACATACAATTGTCTACTATAATTAATATTAAATTATTTTATGAAATTAAACTAAATTATTAACTATTAAAAATAATTAATAGTTAATGTTAGAGAACCATTTTTATTTCTTTTGGTTCTACAAACTTTAATGTTAACTTATTATACTACAATATAGTTCTTTAATTACTTAGTCATACAATAAATTTTAACTTTAAAAACATGTTTAGAATTTTACTTTACTCAACTTTAGATTCTAAATAACTAAATATTAAAAATATAAGAAAAATATTAGGATTACATAATAATTAATATAGGAGACATTTAGTTAATTAATGTTAAAAATAATTATGACTTATACATTAATTATGATTAAACTTTAGTTAATTTTAAAAACTAAAAGACATAATGGTAACTATTATTCTACAACAATTTTATTCCTAGCTAACTATATATTATGTGAAAATAATAATTAATATTAAAAACTGTAACATATATTACAAAATATATTAATGATTACACTTTAATTACTATTTTTATTTTATATAGGAGATCTTTACTTAATTAATGTTAGAAGCTTATTAAAATTTATGTTGTCATTAGAAACAAAAAATTATGATGGTAACTTATCAATTTACAATAATTTTATATCATATAGAATTCCTTAAACACCAAGTTTAAGTTTCACTCATTTTTCAACTCTAAATGATGACTATGTATAAATTCGAAATATTGAAAATAAAAAAGAAATATTAAATTTAAAAACTATATAAACTAAATATTAAATTAAAAACAACAAAAATATAAACATATCAATTACAAATCCAATATTGAAAATGGTTTGCCGGAGCAAAATTTATAGTCATTCTATAATGAGTTAAATTAAAATTCAAAAAAAATAATAATTATATATAGAACAAATTAAGGAATTAAAAAATAAACCCGAGGGAGTCTTCTTTTTTTATAACAAGAGAATCTGGTTCAGTTGATAAGGAAGGATACCGCAGGAGTAGGTGATGGTATAATGTCATTTTCCTAGTGAGGTTAAGAATATAGTAGTAGTAAGGAAAAAAATATCAATGTCCTAAGCATAATTCACACCCGTTTAATAATTAAGATTATGACACGATCCTTTCTCTCATCTCATATCATCAATTACAATTAAAAAAAGGTCCAGGAAAGCAAAAACAAGAGGGAGTTCAATAATCCCTGCCTGGACTCACCGGAATAATATCACATTGAGAGAGAGAGAGAGAGAGTCAACCTTGTGTACGGGGTTCAAATGTCGTCATACTGTTCAAATGGATGAACCCGAAATATATCCACCATGAACGAACTTGCAGCAGCAGCAGCAACAACACTTTATTCAAAACGCTCTGGAAGCTAAAACAACATAATCCTCAGTCACGAAATTCGTCCATAAATCCTTTATGAAATTCTGTTAACCGATTAACAACAGCTGGAATCTTGTCCTCAGGTGGCAATATTGTGCATCTGAAATGCCAAGTTCCAGGAACCTATCAAAACATCACAACCACAAAAATTTAGAAAACCAATCAATTTGCATTAACAAGCAACTATTAGTTGGCCAACACGACCAATTTCACTGAAAGAAATATTTAATCCAGTATATACTATAGGTTGTTGTCTTACACCTTCACATGCTTATATACGATTACGTTTTTAATTAGAAACTGATCTTTTATTACCGTACAAACAATCAAACCTCCACCGCACCCCTAAATAACGAGCTAAATATTGACACTAACACAGAAAGTAGAGGAGCTTAATGAAGAATGTCATCAATAATACTCACCTGGCGAAAACCAGATCCAGGAACAACAACAATGCCAGTGGCATCAAGGAGGCGGCGAGCATAGTATGCATCTGGTGCTGTTTTAGCTGCTTCTGCTGCCTTTATTGCTTTCTGAGGCAGATGAAGACGAGGAAAAAGATACATTGCTCCTTCTGCTTTGTTGCAGGTTATGCCCTCCAAGCTGTTAAACACGTCTTCGAGTGTCTGTCCAATTTGAAAGCAAAAGTAAGCTGCACCATTTTTTTATTTATGCAAAGTACCTACCTATGGGGCTACACAATGGCGAGTGCTTTGCCTGAGCATATGCCTTCCCCTCCGATATGAATCAACCAATTCAAACCTACGGCCACTTTTGTAAGAACCCAACTTTTATAAATAAAGATGAATTTTCTATAAATATCATTTTTGAATATTATGGAGTTAATTTGATATAATGTTATAGTTGTGGGTAATATATACAAATTTTGCAAAGTACGCAAGTTGTTATATAATATTCGATTGGTCGGGGAATATTCGTTTCAACAGGGAATCTTCGTACAACGACACAATCATTGGTGGACCCCACAACGGAATTATTGTCGGATTGAAAGAAACGACAAAAATATTTTATTAAAAATAACGACGGAAATTTTACCATTATTACTGTTGAACTACTCGGTAGTAAAAGTACAGTAATACGTGTGGTTGCATAGTAGCACACGGTATTGATTATTAATGCTTATGTGAGAAGTCACTCAGTTTGATTCATTATTGTCAGTTAATAATATGAATTATTTAGCGATAATGACGTTTTGTTTTATTCGTATTATTAACGTAATAAAACAGAAACATCTTTTTATATAAAACAAAATACTTTATTAAAGTTATTCTATAAATAGAATATATTATATTTTATTTAAAAGATTTTTCTTTAAATATGGACCGTCAGATTAAAGTAATCAATCTGGACCGTTCATGGATTAGTTACTATGCATTCTATTTTTCTATAAATAGCAGCTCATTCCTTCATTATTTCTTACGAATTCACTGAACTCTAGAGAGAGAAACTATAGAGAGAAACTATAGAGAGAGAGAAGAAGAGTATTCTGCTACTTAACTACTTCCTTATTTCAGCTCTTCTTTAAAACGGTAAGGGGTGTTATTTTTTTTTATTCATGAAGAGAACTGTTGTTATTCCATTTCTTATTATTCTGTTGGAATAACCTGTATACGCGGTATACCCTATACTTGGTGACATTCTTCTATTATTCTGTTGGAACATCCTGTCTGTGTGTTTTACACCGGACCTGGTTCCGTTTTTATTATTATTCTGTTGGAACATCCTGTCTGTGTGTTTTACACCGGACCTGGTTCCGTTTTTATTATTATTCTGTTGGAACATCCTGTCTGTGTGTTTTACACCGGACCTGGTTCCGTCTTGTTATTATTCTGTCGGAATATCCTGTCTGTGCGTTTACGCCGGACCTGGTTCCATTATTTATTATTCTGTCGGAATATCCTGTCTGTGCGTTTACGCCGGACCTGGTTCCATTATTTATTATTCTGTTGGAATAACCTGTCTGTGCGGTCTATCGCATGCATGGTGATTTCTTTTGTTATTCCATTCTTTATTATACTCAGTTGGTTAAGTTTTGACTTCTATACTCCATGAAATTTGTGGAATATCCTTGATATTTGCGCTTCATCTAGTATCTATTCATGAAAATATTCTCCTGATCATTCTTGAATTTTACTCCACAAAGCAGTATCATGTTGACAATTTGGACGTTAATTCTTGGATAAATTAATTCTTGAACTTGTTTTATTGAATTCTTATATCATTGTCATCATCCTCATGTTTATAAAATGTTGAAAGTCATCTGTGGCCTGTAGTGCATAGATGGACTTGGTATGATTATGACCAGGGATTATTCGGTATAATCATGACCGTAATGTTACAAATGATGTGGTAAAAGTCCTCATTGGCCCGTAGTGCATTGATGGACAGTTGTTGGCATGATCATGACCATTAATGAATATACGAATATCCTTGGCCGTAGTGCAGGGGTGATTCGATGATGTGGATTATTTTATTAAGCTGAGTCTCAGCGATCACAGTGTTGGAAAATCTTTTAAATCATAAAAGATAGTAGAGTTTATTTTCTACTTGACTCTTTTAATGGATTGCTTGTTCCGCTACAGTTAAACTTGATGTCTATTATATTTTATCAGTTTAACATTGTTGAAGGCTAATGATAATTTATTCTGCATTATCTTAGTCATAATATTTCTTACTGGGCTAGTTGAGCTCACCCTTTCTTTCACTGTTCTCTTCAGGAAATGAGAACGTAGCTGGGGCAAGTCGGGGAACGGAGTGATGGTTCGAATGATAGTATTAGTTAGTAGTCCTCACTATTCTATGTAATAGTGTGTTAATAAATGTAATGAGGACTCCTTTTGAGTATGAATACTCTCTAGAAGATAATATTTGTATTCAAACTCACAGTTTATGTTTTGTCGTATTGTACACGACAGTTGTATTAGTAAGTTGTATTTGTATTCTGTACTATGTATCTGACGACCCAAGATGGGTGATGTATACCTAATTTTGGGGGCGTCACAGTTGGTATCAGAGCTTAGGGATATGATCCCTGGCTAAGATGTGAGAATAGAACTAGGAGGGGAGAGACGGGGAATTCATTCGCTAGTATGACCTACCTAAGTTTATTTGCATGGTATTTAATTGGTCGGTCATAATATAAGGATAATATATGACATATCAATTAACTTTTATTTTGTGGCAGTATCTGAAAATGGCATCTGAGAATGTTGAGAATAGCAATGGAGCACAGGCGATTATTGATTCACCACATATCAATAATCAGGATAATGTTCATCAGGAAGGTGACAATCCTCATGTAAACAACAACACTGACCAGATGATGAATGATGGAATGTTCAGAGATTTTATGCAATTCATGCAACAGGTGAAAGCGGCTCCTGTCCACAACGTAGGTGAAAATACTGGAAACTCTCAGGCGGTCACCGCTAAACAGTTTAAGGAGCTGGGACCACCGGAGTTTAAGGGAGAACCCAAACCACTTGTAGCTGAAACATGGATAAAGCAGATCACCAAGATATTTGATGTCTTGGGTTGCTCCGAGGAGCAAAAGGTTCCCTTTGCCGCCTTTATGTTGCGAGGAGAGGCAGATTACTGGTGGGAATCGATAAAGCGTACTCAACCTGCCGCACTGAAGATGTCCTGGGAGAAGTTCCAAGAGCTGTTTAACGACAAATACTTTTCCGAGAGTATTCGTCACATGAAGGAGGTGGAGTTCATCAAATTGGAGCAGAATAATATGACCGTGTCGCAGTACGAGGCAAAATTTGCGGAGTTATCCCGGTTTGCGTCCCACCTGGTGGATAATGAAGAAAGAATGACGCGGATGTTTTTAAGAGGTTTGAAGCCGGAGATACGTCAACATCTTGTTTCTCATAAACTGTGTTTGTATTCAGATGTTGTAAATAGGGCTCAGTTGGTGGAGCGCGATAACGAGACAACGCAACCAAAAGAGAGCAGCCGGCAAAATGATAATACCAGTGAGAGCAGTCATCGAAGCGGTGACAACAAGCGTGGAGGGAATCAACAGGCCAGAAATGGTAACCACTTCGGTGGTAATCAGGGCCAAAACAATAAAAATGGGCATTTCAAGAAGAGGAGATTCAACAATGATGGAAAGACGTCAGCACCAGCACCTGTCGTTAAGGAAGGAGAACGACCACCTATCATATGTTTCAAATGCGGAGGGGAGGGGCACATCAGTCCAAACTGCGCGATGCCGTCCAAAGCATGTTATAATTGTGGAAGAGAAGGTCATTTAGCCCGATTTTGTCGTTTACCGAAGACAAATTCAGCTAGGATGGAGGCACCAAAGGCCGTCCCAGAAAAGTCAAAACCGGTTGTGCAAGGGAGAGCGTTTGTTGTGACCTCCCAGAAAGCAAGGAACCCGAATGAGGTCATCACGGGTAAGCTTATCATAAACTCTAACGAAGTCTATACTTTATTTGATACCGGTTCTACCCATTCTTTTATTTCTCCTACTTGCGCTCATCGATTAAATTTGATTCCGAGAAATTAGACTTTGACTTAGCTGTTGAAACTCCATTGGGAGAAACCTTCATTACATCCACGGTTTATAAGTCTTGTTTGGTTCAAGTTGGTACCCACACATTACCTGTCGATCTTATTTCATTAAAAATACTTGCATTTGACGTGATTCTAGGGATTGATTGGTTAACTACTCATCATGCAAAAATTGATTGTTTTCGTAAGGTTGTTAGCTTTCATATTCCTAATCGACCTATTATGCGAATTCAAGCAACCAAACCATTAAAATCAATCGCTGTCATCTCAAGCCATAAAGCTATTCGTTTATTGAAAAACGGATGTCAAGCTTTCTTAGCTCATGTCACAGATCTAAACAAAAATACGTCAGCTTTGAATGATATTTCTGTTGTTAATAAATTTCCTGACGTATTTCCCGAAGAACTTCCTGGCCTACCCCCAGAGCGTGAAATTGAATTTTGTATCGACCTTGAACCCGGTACAAAACCCATTTCCAAAGCCCCATATCGAATGGCTCCTATTGAACTTCAGGAGTTAAAGACCCAACTGCAGGAATTGTTAGACATTGGTTTTATTCGTCCTAGTACTTCTCCTTGGGGTGCTCCTGTTCTGTTCGTGAAGAAGAAAGATGGGAGTATGCGACTTTGTATTGATTATCGGGAGTTGAATCATGTCACCATCAAAAATAGGTACCCATTGCCACGTATTGATGACCTGTTTGACCAGTTGCAAGGAGCACAATTCTTTTCAAAGATCGATCTTCGTTCTGGATATCATCAGCTGAAGGTTAGAACTGAGGATATTCCAAAGACTGCCTTCAGAACTCGGTATGGGCATTATGAATTCTTAGTTATGTCTTTTGGATTGACTAATGCTCCTGCTGCCTTCATGGATATGATGAACAGGGTATTTAAGGAATATTTGGATCACTTTGTGGTCGTCTTTATCGATGACATCCTTGTTTATTCCAAAAGCCGTGAAGATCATGAGCAACACTTGAGGTGGTACTCCAAAAGCTTCGTGAATACAAACTTTATGCCAAGTTGAAGAAATGCGAGTTCTGGCTGGAAGAGGTAGCATTCCTTGGGCACGTAGTATCAAGTCGTGGAATATCTGTTGACCCGGCAAAGATTGAAGCTATTCAAAGCTGGGAGCAACCTAAATCAGTAACCGAAGTACGTAGCTTTCTTGGTTTAGCTGGTTATTATCGGAGATTCGTGGAAGGATTTTCTCGAATCGCTACTCCATTAACTCAGCTGACTCGGAAAGATACAAAGTTCGGTTGGAGCGAAGAATGTGAGCAGAGTTTTCAAGAACTCAAGAGGAGACTCATTTCAGCACCTGTTCTAACAATACCATCTGGCTCGGAGGGATTTGTCATCTACAGTGATGCTTCGAGCAAAGGGTTGGGATGCGTTCTCATGCAACATGGAAAAGTCATAGCCTATGCATCAAGACAACTCAAGGAATATGAGAGGAATTATCCTACTCATGATCTAGAGTTGGCAGCTGTTGTCTTTGCACTTAAAATTTGGAGGCATTACTTGTATGGGGAGAAGGTGGAGATCTTTACGGATCATAAAAGCCTCAAATATTTCTTCACTCAAAAGGAACTCAACATGCGACAACGACGTTGGCTTGAACTGTTGAAAGATTATGATCATACCATTCAATACCATCCTGGAAAAGCGAACGTGGTAGCTGACGCATTGAGTAGAAGATCATATGCAAGTACAAGTGCGATATTGTCAACACAAAGGCCCATTTTGTGTGATTTGCAAAGGATGGAGATAGAGTTAAAGACTCCAGGGACCCATGTGATGATGGCGAATATACGAGTAGAACCGACTTTAATCGATAAAGTTAAAGCTGCTCAAGCTACAGACCTGGAGCTGATGCGTATGAGGAAGAAAGTGCAAGAAGGTGCTATGCCGGAAGCAAGAATCGATGAAGAAGGAATACTTCGAGTCAACTCCAGACTTTGTGTTCCTAACAACCCTGATTTAAAGTATGAAATCATGATGGAGGCGCACAACACACCGTTTGCAATCCATCCTGGAAGTACCAAAATGTATCATGATCTTCGTCATACATTTTGGTGGAGTAATATGAAGAGAGAGATAGCGCTGTTTATCTCAAGGTGTCTAACTTGTCAACGAGTCAAAGCGGAGCATCAAGTACCAAAAGGTCCATTGCAACCACTTGAAATTCCAGAATGGAACATTACCATGGATTTCGTTACCGGTCTTCTTAGGGTTTCTCAAGGTATTGATGCGATTTGGGTCATTGTTGATAGATTGACCAAGTCTGCTCATTTCTTACCGATACGAGAAACTTATACACTTGAACGTCTTGCTCGTATGTACATAAACGAGATTGTAAGACTGCATGGTATGCCAGTATCCATAGTTTCTGACCGAGACCCAAGATTCACTTCACGATTTTGGGTTAGTTTACAAAAAGCTATGGGCACGGAGTTACGATTTAGTTCAGCATATCATCCTCAGACGGACGGACAATCAGAGAGGACTATTCAAACTCTTGAAGATCTATTAAGACTCTGTGTCTTTGACTTCAAGGGAAGTTGGGACAAGTTCTTACCATTGGTGGAGTTTTCCTACAACAACAGTTATCAAGCAAGTATTGGCATGGCTCCATTCGAAGCATTGTATGGAAGAAAATGTCGTTCTCCAGTATGCTGGGATGAGGTGGGTGAAGCAACGTTGTTGGGACCGGAGTTGGTACGTATGACTACAGAAAAGATTCAAACGATCCGACAACGTATAAAAACCTCACAAGATCGACAAAAGAGTTATGCTGATCTTCATCGAAAGGACGTGGAATTTGATGTAGGAGATCATGTGTTCTTACGTGTTGCTCCATGGAAAGGAGTTACGAGATTTGGAAAGAGAGGAAAGCTCAATCCTCGATTCATCGGTCCATTTTTAATCCTCGATCGAGTAGGAACTGTGGCTTATAGACTCGCTTTACCGCCAAGTATGTCTCGTGTTCATAACGTTTTTCACATATCCATGTTACGCAAATATGTGGAAGACCCGAACCACATTATTGAGTTAGAACCGGACGAAATAGCGGAGGATTTGACGTATGAAGAAGTTCCTGTTCAAATCTTGGATAAGAAGGAACATATTCTACGCTCCAAGGTTATACCTCAAGTCAAAGTTTTGTGGAGAAACCACGATGTTGAGGAAATGACTTGGGAGTTAGAATCTGAAATGAAATCAAGGTATCCTTACCTCTTCGACATACCAGGTACGTACCCTAATTTCGAGGGCGAAATTTCATAAGAAGGGGAGGTTGTAAGACCCCAACTTTTATAAATAAAGATGAATTTTCTATAAATATCATTTTTGAATATTATGGAGTTAATTTGATATAATGTTATAGTTGTGGGTAATATTTATAAATTTTGCAAAGTACGCAAGTTGTTATATAATATTCGATTGGTCGGGAAATATTTGTAAGACTTTTATAAATAAAGATGAATTTTCTATAAATATCATTTTTGAATATTATGGAGTTAATTTGATATAATGTTATAGTTGTGGGTAATATTTATAAATTTTGCAAAGTACGCAAGTTGTTATATAATATTCGATTGGTCGGGGAATATTCGTTTCAACAGGGAATCTTCGTACAACGACACAATCATTGGTGGACCCCACAACGGAATTATTGTCGGATTGAAAGAAACAACAAAAATATTTTATTAAAAATAACGGCGGAAATTTTACCATTGTTACTGTTGAACTACTCGGTAGTAAAAGTACAGTAATACGTGTGGTTGCATAGTAGCACACGGTATTGATTATTAATGCTTATGTGAGAAGTCACTCAGTTTGATTCCATTATTGTCAGTTAATAATATGAATTATTTAGCGATGATGACGTTTTGTTTTATTCGTATTATTAACGTAATAAAACAGAAACATCTTTTTATATAAAACAAAATACTTTATTAAAGTTATTCTATAAATAGAATATATTATATTTTATTTAAAAGATTTTTCTTTAAATATGGACCGTCAGATTAAAGTAATCAATCTGGACCGTTCATGGATTAGTTACTATGCATTCTATTTTTCTATAAATAGCAGCTCATTCCTTCATTATTTCTTACGAATTCACTGAACTCTAGAGAGAGAAACTATAGAGAGAAACTATAGAGAGAGAGAAGAAGAGTATTCTGCTACTTAACTACTTCCTTATTTCAGCTCGTCTTTAAAACGGTAAGGGGTGTTATTTTTTTTTATTCATGAAGAGAACTGTTGTTATTCCATTTCTTATTATTCTGTTGGAATAACCTGTATACGCGGTCTACCCTATACTTGGTGACATTCTTCTATTATTCTGTTGGAACATCCTGTCTGTGTGTTTTACACCGGACCTGGTTCCGTTTTTATTATTATTCTGTTGGAACATCCTGTCTGTGTGTTTTACACCGGACCTGGTTCCGTTTTTATTATTATTCTGTTGGAACATCCTGTCTGTGTGTTTTACACCGGACCTGGTTCCGTCTTGTTATTATTCTGTCGGAATATCCTGTCTGTGCGTTTACGCCGGACCTGGTTCCATTATTTATTATTCTGTCGGAATATCCTGTCTGTGCGTTTACGCCGGACCTGGTTCCATTATTTATTATTCTGTTGGAATAACCTGTCTGTGCGGTCTATCGCATGCATGGTGATTTCTTTTGTTATTCCATTCTTTATTATACTCAGTTGGTTAAGTTTTGACTTCTATACTCCATGAAATTTGTGGAATATCCTTGATATTTGCGCTTCATCCAGTATCTTTTCATGAAAATATTCTTCTGATCATTCTTGAATTTTACTCCACAAAGCAGTATCATGTTGACAATTTGGACGTTAATTCTTGGATAAATTAATTCTTGAACTTGTTTTATTGAATTCTTATATCATTGTCATCATCCTCATGTTTATAAAATGTTGAAAGTCATCTGTGGCCTGTAGTGCATAGATGGACTTGGTATGATTATGACCAGGGATTATTCGGTATAATCATGACCGTAATGTTACAAATGATGTGGTAAAAGTCCTCATTGGCCCGTAGTGCATTGATGGACAGTTGTTGGCATGATCATGACCATTAATGAATATACGAATATCCTTGGCCGTAGTGCAGGGGTGATTCGATGATGTGGATTATTTTATTAAGCTGAGTCTCAGCGATCACAGTGTTGAAAAATCTTTTAAATCATAAAAGATAGTAGAGTTTATTTTCTACTTGACTCTTTTAATGGATTGCTTGTTCCGCTACAGTTAAACTTGATGTCTATTATATTTTATCAGTTTAACATTGTTGAAGGCTAATGATAATTTATTCTGCATTATCTTAGTCATAATATTTCTTACTGGGCTAGTTGAGCTCACCCTTTCTTTCACTGTTCTCTTCAGGAAATGAGAACGTAGCTGGGGCAAGTCGGGGAACGGAGTGATGGTCGAATGATAGTATTAGTTAGTAGTCCTCACTATTCTATGTAATAGTGTGTTAATAAATGTAATGAGGACTCCTTTTGAGTATGAATACTCTCTAGAAGATAATATTTGTATTCAAACTCACAGTTTATGTTTTGTCGTATTGTACACGACAGTTGTATTAGTAAGTTGTATTTGTATTCTGTACTATGTATCTGACGACCCAAGATGGGTGATGTATACTTAATTTTGGGGGCGTCACAATATTCGTTTCAACATGGAATATTCGTACAACGACACAATCATTGGTGGACCCCACAACTGAATTATTGTCGGATTGAAAGAAACGACAAAAATATTTTATTAAAAATAACGGCGGAAATTTTACCATTGTTACTGTTGAACTACTCGGTAGTAAAAGTACAGTAATACGTGTGGTTGCATAGTAGCACACGGTATTGATTATTAATGCTTATGTGAGAAGTCACTCAGTTTGATTCCATTATTGTCAGTTAATAATATGAATTATTTAGCGATAATGACGTTTTGTTTTATTCGTATTATTAACGTAATAAAACAGAAACATCTTTTTATATAAAACAAAATACTTTATTAAAGTTATTCTATAAATAGAATATATTATATTTTATTTTAAAAAAATTTCTTTAAATATGGACCGTCAGATTAAAGTAATCAATCTGGACCGTTCATGGATTAGTTACTATGCATTCTATTTTTCTATAAATAGCAGCTCATTCCTTCATTATTTCTGACGAATTCACTGAACTCTAGAGAGAGAAACTATAGAGAGAAACTATAGAGAGAGAGAAGAAGAGTATTCTGCTACTTAACTACTTCCTTATTTCAGCTCGTCTTTAAAACGGTAAGGGGTGTTATTTTTTTTTATTCATGAAGAGAACTGTTGTTATTCCATTTCTTATTATTCTGTTGGAATAACCTGTATACGCGGATATACCCTACACTTGGTGACATTCTTCTATTATTCTGTTGGAACATCTTGTCTGTGTGTTTTACACCGGACCTGGTTCCGTTTTTATTATTATTCTGTTGGAACATCCTGTCTGTGTGTTTTACACCGGGCCTGGTTCCGTTTTTATTATTATTCTGTTGGAACATCCTGTCTGTGTGTTTTACACCGGACCTGGTTCCGTCTTGTTATTATTCTGTCGGAATATCCTGTCTGTGCGTTTACGCCGGACCTGGTTCCATTATTTATTATTCTGTCGGAATATCCTGTCTGTGCGTTTACGCTGGACCTGGTTCCATTATTTATTATTCTGTTGGAATAACCTGTCTGTGCGGTCTATCGCATGCATGGTGATTTCTTTTGTTATTCCATTCTTTATTATACTCAGTTGGTTAAGTTTTGACTTCTATACTCCATGAAATTTGTGGAATATCCTTGACATTTGCGCTTCATCTAGTATCTATTCATGAAAATATTCTCTTGATCATTCTTGAATTTTACTCCACAAAGTAGTATCATGTTGACAATTTGGACGTTGTTAATTCTTGGGTAAATTAATTTTTGAACTTGTTTTATTGAATTCTTATATCATTGTCATCATCCTCATGTTTATATTCTGTTGAAAGTCATTGTGGCCTGTAGTGCATAGATGGACTTGGTATGATTATGACCAGGGATTATTCGGTGTAATCATGACCGTAATGTTACGAATGATGTGGTAAAAGTCCTCATTGGCCCGTAGTGCATTGATGGACAGTTGTTGGCATGATCATGACCATTAATGAATATACGAATATCCTTGGCCGTAGTGCAGGGGTGATTCGATGATGTGAATTATTTTATTAAGCTGAGTCTCAGCGATCACAGTGTTGAAAAATCTTTTAAATCATAAAAGATAGTAGAGTTTATTTTCTACTTGACTCTCTTAATGGATTGCTTGTTCCGCTACAGTTAAACTTGATGTCTATTATATTTTATCAGTTTAACATTGTTGAAGGCTAATGATAATTTATTCTGCATTATCTTAGTCGTAATATTTCTTACTGGGCTAGTTGAGCTCACCCTTTCTTTCACTGTTCTCTTCAGGAAATGAGAACGTAGCTGGGGCAAGTCGGGGAACGGAGTGATGGTTCGAATGATAGTATTAGTTAGTAGTCCTCACTATTCTATGTAATAGTGTGTTAATAAATGTAATGAGGACTCCTTTTGAGTATGAATACTCTCTAGAAGATAATATTTGTATTCAAACTCACAGTTTATGTTTTGTCGTATTGTACACGACAGTTGTATTAGTAAGTTGTATTTGTATTCTGTACTATGTATCTGACGACCCAAGATGGGTGATGTATACCTAATTTTGGGGGCGTCACAATATTCGTTTCAACAGGGAATATTCGTACAACGACACAATCATTGGTGGACCCCACAACGGAATTATTGTCGGATTGAAAGAAACGACAAAAATATTTTATTAAAAATAACGGCGGAAATTTTACCATTGTTACTGTTGAACTACTCGGTAGTAAAAGTACAGTAATACGTGTGGTTGCATAGTAGCACACGGTATTGATTATTAATGCTTATGTGAGAAGTCACTCAGTTTGATTCCATTATTGTCAGTTAATAATATGAATTATTTAGCGATAATGACGTTTTGTTTTATTCGTATTAACGTAATAAAACAGAAACATCTTTTTATATAAAACAAAATACTTTATTAAAGTTATTCTATAAATAGAATATATTATATTTTATTTAAAAGATTTTTCTTTAAATATGGACCGTCAGATTAAAGTAATCAATCTGGACCGTTCATGGATTAGTTACTATGCATTCTATTTTTCTATAAATAGCAGCTCATTCCTTCATTATTTCTGACGAATTCACTGAACTCTAGAGAGAGAAACTATAGAGAGAAACTATAGAGAGAGAGAAGAAGAGTATTCTGCTACTTAACTACTTCCTTATTTCAGCTCGTCTTTAAAACGGTAAGGGGTGTTATTTTTTTTATTCATGAAGAGAACTGTTGTTATTCCATTTCTTATTATTCTGTTGGAATAACCTGTATACGCGGATATACCCTATACTTGGTGACATTCTTCTATTATTCTGTTGGAACATCCTGTCTGTGTGTTTTACACCTGACCTGGTTCCGTTTTTATTATTATTCTGTTGGAACATCATGTTTGTGTGTTTTACACCGGACCTGGTTCCGTTTTTATTATTATTCTGTTGGAACATCTTGTCTGTGTGTTTTACACCGGACCTGGTTCCGTCTTGTTATTATTCTGTAGGAATATCCTGTCTGTGCGTTTACGCCGGACCTGGTTCCATTATTTATTATTCTGTCGGAATATCCTGTCTGTGCGTTTACGCCGGACCTGGTTCCATTATTTATTATTCTGTTGGAATAACCTGTCTGTGCGGTCTATCGCATGCATGGTGATTTCTTTTGTTATTCCATTCTTTATTATACTCAGTTGGTTAAGTTTTGACTTCTATACTCCATAAAATTTGTGGAATATCCTTGACATTTGCGCTTCATCTAGTATCTATTCATGAAAATATTCTCCTGATCATTCTTGAATTTTACTCCACAAAGTAGTATCATGTTGACAATTTGGACGTTGTTAATTCTTGGATAAATTAATTCTTGAACTTGTTTTATTGAATTCTTATATCATTGTCATCATCCTCATGTTTATATTCTGTTGAAAGTCATCTGTGGCCTGTAGTGCATAGATGGACTTGGTATGATTATGACCAGGGATTATTCGGTGTAATCATGACCGTAATGTTACGAATGATGTGGTAAAAGTCCTCATTGGCCCGTAGTGCATTGATGGACAGTTGTTGGCATGATCATGACCATTAATGAATATACGAATATCCTTGGCCGTAGTGCAGGGGTGATTCGATGATGTGAATTATTTTATTAAGCTGAGTCTCAGCGATCACAGTGTTGGAAAATCTTTTAAATCATAAAAGATAGTAGAGTTTATTTTTTACTTGACTCTCTTAATGGATTGCTTGTTCCGCTACAGTTAAACTTGATGTCTATTATATTTTATCAGTTTAACATTGTTGAAGGCTAATGATAATTTATTCTGCATTATCTTAGTCGTAATATTTCTTACTGGGCTAGTTGAGCTCACCCTTTCTTTCACTGTTCTCTTCAGGAAATGAGAACGTAGCTGGGGCAAGTCGGGGAACGGAGTGATGGTTCGAATGATAGTATTAGTTAGTAGTCCTCACTATTCTATGTAATAGTGTGTTAATAAATGTAATGAGGACTCCTTTTGAGTATGAATACTCTCTAGAAGATAATATTTGTATTCAAACTCACAGTTTATATTTTGTCGTATTGTACACGACAGTTGTATTTGTATTCTGTACTATGTATCTGACGACCCAAGATGGGTGATGTATACCTAATTTTGGGGGCGTCACAACTTTCGGGTGGGATTGGCCTTAACTACTATTCCAATCCTTGATCTACTGAGTAGGGCCTCAAGGTGGCATGCTAAAATTGTCAGAAAAGTCGGGTCATGTTTGCTTAATAAATAAGCAACTCATATCAAGGATACCATCAATTTCCTTAACCACTATGCCAACCATTGGTCTACTGAATTCACTAGTTTTAAAAGGATAATTTCAAGGTAGCAATGCCAAATTTCTGAAAAGTCCAGTCCCATTTGCTACAAATAAAAACCATCAATTATCTTAAACTGGCTAAATGAGGATAGGATTTTCTTTAAAGAGAATTAGTGCTTGTAAGATGACATAAATATTGCAGTTCTGGATCTAGTCTCAGTCTACAACAAGGCTTAAGAAGCGTGAGTAGGTGGCGTGCTTACTATATTTTTCAGAATGCAATAATGAAGGTAGCCTATTTAAAATTGTCAGAAATATGCGAACCATGCTTTAAAGACCAGTTACATTACAATAGAGTGCCACAAATTATTCTGTAGTCAACTGAGCCAAAAATATTTGATTTCCTCTAGAGATAAGATGAGCATGTAAGACAATATGAAACTTCAAGTCAGCCGTTAAAGTTATACTTCATCCTAGCTCTACAACCCCTCTCTAAAAGTTGACTAGGCGTTCACTAACTAAATCAAGGTTTCAGGTTTTTACTTTTAATTTGTCACTATAGGCTTTTTTTAAAACTTACCTTTGCACGTCTTGCTAGGGATGAGAGTATCCCATCTTTCTCCGCAGAATATGACTCGTATGATTCATCTCCAACCTGCAAGAATAAATTTTTTTAGCATTCCCCTTGTCCCTACTAAACTGCTTGGTGTAGTGATGTGATGCATTGATGCTAGAAAATTATTGCTACTAATGACATCTTGAAATAAACTAAATTGTGCCAATGGTGAACCAATAATCTGCTCCATGGTCACAAAATCAGAATTCAAAATTTTATACAGATATTACTGCATAAGATTCTGTAAAGTGGTCAATATTGTACCAATTCAACCAAGATATCATTAAGCATCCAAGTTCTCACTAATAAGATGGGTTCAAGCTTACACAAACTTAAAGAACTCGTCAATGATGGATAACTCTCAATCAGAACCCTTATTTATAAACAGATATATATTTGCTTAAAGAAGTTCTCTGATTGGACTATTTAGCTCACCTTCACCCAATTTAGGCCTGTCTAGCTTTTTCCATTACTAGTAAAGGGGCTGCTAGTTGTAGCGCGCAGTGTATTAGTGAATAGTTAAGGCGAATTGAGATTACTAATGACGGATGGAGGTTGAGTATAGAACATGTTCAGAGTTTTCTCATTTATTTCTTCTATATCTTGCACATAGAGAGAGAATACAATAGTTCAAAGAGAGAAAAACTAACCTTGGGAGGGCTCATAACAAGGCTTGAAAGAATTTGACCAGAGATATTAGAGCAAAGATTTACGGACGCGACTTTGTAAATTTGTTCCCTTATCTCAGGACTAAACCCAGTCACCTCCATGTAACCACCTCTTTTTCCACACTCCCCATGATAACCTGAAGCCAGCACAATTGAAATAATAACAAAAAACTTATTCACCTGTAAACACCAGAATTCCATGAATAAATCTTTTATAAATTTAATTGATCCAACTAACTTACCTTTAGAGACCGACTGAAAAGATACTAATGGAATATCATTCTCGCCGTATCCCATAGACCGGGAAACTTTCTTGAAGGAGTGAAACTTCTTTTCAGGTACATAAACATTTTCCTGGTATACCTATACAAATACTCAGGAATATGAAAGTCAAAATAGAAACTACAGTTAGGAGTACTGTTATTAATTTGAATGTGACATAGTTTATGTATAGGACAGGTTATAGACCCCCAATTTATGTAATTTTCTGTTTAACTTAGTCTATGTAAAAGGGATTTATGTAATTTTGTTGAATAGTACAATTGAAATCGATACCGATCAACTAATTTATTATATTGAATAGCATAATTGGTTCAAAAATGGAAGTAATCCGACATCTTTTCATCATATGATGAAAATGTGAATTTTTCATGGATGAAAACTCTTTTAAACTTTTAATGGTGAAAATATTTTTTATGATTCTAATTTTTTGTAGAATTGATATTAATATCATCATACTAACAAAATTATTAAGATCAAATAATTGGTGTATTAGAAGAAATTGGAAGGAATGTGTAATGGAGAGGAGCCAAATCCATGTAAAAGGCTCCTTCTCCAGCTAAAAGTCCAGTCGAGTAAAAGTTTACAGCAGAGTACAAGTATAGCTCATCTGACTGAGATGTTGGCCTCTCCAGATCATGCAAAAATGATGATTTGCATTATTTTAAGGGGGAAAAACACTTGGAGATAAAACAGGACTGACTTTTAGTTGTTAACTTGAGTGATTGTTTGTCTTTGAAGTTTTACCAGTTGAAATTGTCTTTTTAATACGTGTTCTGAAAATTTTTTTAAAAAAATGAGGGAGATTAGAAACCAAAACCAAGTTTATTGTCTCAGCCCAGTAATG
The DNA here is from genome assembly GCA_016801055.1 of Panax notoginseng. Lineage (NCBI taxonomy): Eukaryota > Viridiplantae > Streptophyta > Magnoliopsida > Apiales > Araliaceae > Panax > Panax notoginseng. The sequence continues at coordinate 292,491,192 of CM029012.1, read as the reverse complement.
TGTGCCAAGTGAAAATTTTAAGTAATAATTTTAATTAAAATTTCAAAACGACTCTTCAACTTCCATCCATCCCTCCCCACCCTTCTCCCCAAAACCCAACCCCACCCCACCCCACCAAAAAAAAAACACCCCTCCCACACACCACTTCTACAATATGTTTCCCTCTGTAAGAACTAACAACCACATCTTATGAAATGGTAAATTCAAAGGCAGTGTGTTGGGTGAATTTTCTCAGTAGATGGCCAAGTAAATGCCCAAAATAATCCATTCAAACTAAATCTCCAAATGCACCCTGATAGTCTGCAGAACTTAGGTTCTTTAAGAATTTACAAACCTCATCTGCAAGAAGAACTAGGCCTTCTTTTTTGCAGAACTCCACAATATCCCGTTGGTTGTCCTCGGCAAGAACCTGTAGTAATATATCACAATAAACATTTCTGTGTTCCAAATATTGTACTTTAAGATTCTTATAAAGACTAATCAGTGGTTACCTGCCCTGTTGGATTACCCGGATTTATAACAACTAATGCCCTTACGGTAATTCCCTTGGACTTGGCATCTTCCAATTGCTTTTTTAGCTCAGAAATCTCCAATCCCCATCCTGTTGCTTCATCAAGATAATAAGGAACCTGCAGAAAAACAATAGAGAGCTCAAAATGAGCTGAATAAACTAAATGTAATGCTTGTGCAAAACCGTCACAAAAATCATTCCTCAATTCAAAAAACATGAGATTCTGCCCAAGCCAAAACTTACACATAAGTACATCTTATCAAATATTATTTTAAATTAAAAAGGCATACAAGAGTTCCGCCATGGAGGGCTATTGAAGCAGAGTACAAAGGGTACTGTGGAATGGGACAAAGGATTCCATCCTTCTCCGATGTTATTAGTAACTGCATCATCATATGAACCTGACAAGAGGAGAATAAAATATATGTTATTCATGCTAGAGACTTTCAATAATTACAGGAATTTGATATATGTAAGAAGAAGAACGTTAAAACCATAAGTTACCGCTGGACTTGCACCATCTGTCAAGAAAAGATCATTAGGATCAGCAGGAAAACCATCACGAGCTTCAATACCAGCAGCAATTGTATCACGTAACCCCTTGATACCCTGATGTCAGAGAACAAGAATGGAGAGTGATATATACAACTAACAACGTTATGCATGGATAATATATTAATTAAAGGTATTGCTGCATCCAAAAGAGGGCTTGGTACCTGACTATGACTATATGCACCAGTGGCTCTTCCAGGAATTTGATCCAGGATTTGCCAAGCTCGTTCGATGGCATCCGCACTGCAAGAAATCAATGGGGAAGGAATTGGCTGATCTTAAAAATGTACAAAACCAATATCATGAACCACTTAAAAATGAATTCACAAGGTTTAGGTGGGGGAAGTAAGACAGTTTGATCGCTGTTTATGAATTTTGCAATCGGAATAGAGGACCGGCGACTAAACGCCATTAGATAGATAAAACTAACATGATGCAAATAGCTACTCCACTCTAATCACTTGAAAGAGCATTTCATATAACACATTCACTCGAGCTAGTAACTCTGTTTTGAATTGTCAGTGAGCAAGATCCTTTTATTTCAAAAAAGGCCGATTTTAGTTACAGTAACTAGTAAAAACCTTGAACACCAAGCAAACAGTAAAAAGATTACTAGAATCTCCCTTCCTCCAGCTTTCTCTTCAGTTGTACCCATTCTCATTTGAGAACTGAGGTTTGATGTTTTAAAAAATAATATCACCTAAATATGTTTTTGAAATCAGAAGTCAGAATGTCCCATAATGATCTACGACTCCTACAAAGTGGAGTGAGAACTATACTGCTAACATCCACAAGTAATAACTGTAAACTATATGATTCACATAGTTCACATAAAGTAAACTACGCTCGGCAATACAGAGAACGAGACAATTTCCCACCTGAACAAACCCTGTGTTTCACTTTTGTCCAAAATTGCTGGATGGTCACATAATGCAAGAACCTAACACAAGATTTGCCAGAATTAGGTGCTAAATACCATGATAAAAATCTTTGTAGAATAAAATCAAAGCGTTCAAACCTCTCTGAAGAAAGTAATTGGCTGCTGAGTAAGTGACTGAGGATTTCCAATATTGCAATAAAGTATCTGCCAGCAGTAAGAGAAATGTAAGCACATATGCAATCGCCTGCCTCAAAATATCATGTTAAAAAATAAAAAACAATTGTTTTTGCTGAAGGTACCGGTGACAGGTTGAATAGACACTAGAAAAAGTTTCAGATAGAGCTTTTAATATTATAGTTTATTTAAAAACATCAACTTGCTTATTGAACCGTTAGTTAGGTGTATTTATGCACGCAAATGTGAACCCAAGATTGCGAGGAAAAGAGTCATTTTTAAGAAAAGTTACCTGATGAGTTTGGTTGAAAAACTAAAGATTACATGATAAATAAATACAGAAACGCAATCCTAGTAAACAGTAGGAAAAAAACAAGTAGAGTAGAAAAACAGTACCTCATCAAAAGGGTGGGAACCTGGATTTTCTTGTAGTTCTTGTTGTAATTTCTGTGACAAGTATAGTAAAGGATCCTCAAAGAGATGAATGATATGTAGAAACACGGTTATTAAATATATCCCAACATGGTTGAAATTTCAAGTAAATTTCTTCAAGAATGGCTGTGTTAGTTTTTGTAAGTTCTTAAAAATATGAAGCAGTCATCTAATAAGCATTACACATTACCTGGGCCAGAGTGACAATCTCACCACGGACTGCATACTCACATTTCAAGACCTGTGAAGGATTAAAATTAGCAGTGAAACTTGATGTCTAGAAGAAATTTGAGCACTGAATTTCGGATGAGCTGAGACAAAGATCTTTGTAAGCTGTTAACTAATTTTAATTTTCATATTGTTCCTAGTTGCTATATAGAGGACTGTAATTACAAAAGCACAAAACCAATGGGAGTCAAGTGAATAATAGACACCAAGCTATTTAAGAAATACCACGTAATGTGTAAACAGTACAAATTATTTTAGGGTTTAAGGCAGGTAAAAATGTTCAGCTGATCATTACTGGTTTCCTAAAGGTAAAAGGTAGAACATATGCTTTGATATAGAAATTATAGAATAAAATAACTGGAAGCTGGAAATGTAAATAATCATACCACAATCAAGCATCAAAATCCCAAACAAAAATTCAAAATTATAAAGCGAATAATCACAGGAACAACAAGATCATATAAACGTAACCCCATCACATCATGATATAAAAAAGACGGCATAAAGGGAAAAAGGGGTTGAAGCCGAAAGGCGAAGATAAAACCCAATTACAAGGGAAGAGAGTAAATAAAACAGTGAATCAATCAAAAGGGTTGAAATTAATAATTTAGAGAAGATAGTTAATTACCTTGGGATTGATGGAATCGAGAGTAAGAGAATAGTTAGTTGAATCCATTGAATCAGGAGGAGGGGGAGAAGGGGATTGAATCGATGTGAAGAAACGAGACAGAAGGAGAGATTGAGGAGGAGGTTGATTTGAAGAAGAAAGAGGAGTGGAGATTTTGTTGTGAAGAGCAGAAGAAGAGTGCTTGGAGAGAAGAGTTTTCGTCGTTCTTCTGGCTTTGTCAGCTACGAATCTCCGCATTGTAACACGCGTACTCGTTTCTTGGCATCAATTTAACCACCCCAAATCTCAATCTCAGCACACCAACATTAACAAAATCAAAGAGAAAAGAGCAGCCTTTGACTTGACTTATTGCCCAAACCATTTCCTTCCTTTCTCCTCTCTACAATTAAACTCTTTTTAATATATTTAATTCCCAAAAAATTATTACTCTCCCAATTAAAAAAGATAAAATTATTTATTAAAAAACATAATTCATATTTTATCTGATCAAGTAAATTAAATATTAAATTTTAGTACTACTCTTTCATAACTTGTCAAATAGTAGTGGTATAATATAGGACAAAATAAATTACTAGTATTTAATAGTATCAGTGAACGACAAGATTCACAAGTTTTTTCAAAGTTTACCCCTCTAAAAAGACAAATGACAAAGTAATAATATATAGAATATTTTATTTATTTTTAAAAGGATGAACAAAATATATTTTTTATATATATTAATAAAAATAAAGTGCAGAGTAAAAAGTAAAAAAAAAATTAAACTAATCTTTAATATTCTATAAAATTATATAAAAGTGATAGAGTATTTTTTTTTTCAAATAAATTTTATTAAATAACATATTTATTCTTATTTTGAAAATACAAAAATTTAAATCATTATTTTAAAAGCGGAAGACAACCAAGTATTCATTGAACATAGATTTGCGAAACAGGGGAACATACCAACCGCTGGCGCCCACGGATTCTATTCGCTCCCCTCCTGTCCACGCTCCCCTCCCCCTCCTCTCCTCACTAGGCGGAGCCCACATTATACATGTATATGTATGTGGGCATTAGTATATAATAATAGTATTGTTATTTATTTATTTATTTTAATCATTATTATATCTAGAAAATTGATATTTTCACAAAATAATTTGATATTTTTACAAATAAATTTATTTTTTAATTATTACACCAACATCAAACCGCCAATTATATAAGATTGCCGCTGTTAAGAGTACTTTTTAAGAATTAAAAAAAGCCACGTTCAACTTTTAAACTTTCCTAAAGAGAGCTAGAAACCAAACCATATATATATATATATATATATATATATATATATATATATATATATATATTTATGAGTAAATTTTAATAACACTTATAATCCTTCTAATTTTTTACGTAATAGTTATTACCTCTAGTCTAGTCTACTACAATATATAACATTCATTACCCTACGTGTACGTGTGGTTGATCAATTAATTAATATCAAAAAATATTTTTAATATAATGTCCAATACACCCTTCAAATTATAATATTTAATATATTCATTAAATATAAATTTGTATAGTATAATTTTCACTTGATTTAATTAATTAAATTATATATGAACCTGTGCAATAAAAAACATAAATGTCAAAAAGTAACAAATATTTATTTTATCAAGAAGATAAAGTCATACACTTTTTGTTTATTAAATTCCTCAAAAAATAAAATTTACGTAATATATATTTTTTGTAATTAAAAAGTAAAATTTTAATATCCATAAAAGTACAAATTAACACAAAAAAATTGCAATTATTTTTTTCAAATATTAAAATATGTGTAAAACAAACTTATTATTTATATAAAAAAAAGTATTAAAAATCATGTTAATTATTTTTCTCAAATATTAAACTAAACATAAGTCACACTTGAAAATAATTATTTACAGTAAAAATAGTAAATGTTGTTACTCAAAAAGATATATATTAAAAGAAAAATCTTTTTATAAGATATAGGTTATAATAAATATTAATATTATTTCTTTTATTCAATATCGCAGAAAAACTAATTAATGCATGGATGGATAGATAGTAATGAAATTTCAAACTAACATTAGAATTAATAAAAAAAAATTAATATAAACGACTTAATTATATAATGGAAAGGAAAGGAGGGAATAGTGTGATCTTGTAATTTGCAGGACGATCAATAAAAAGAGGTGAAACAAAATATTTTAAAATAGGACTGTTAGTCTGTAGTAGTGTACAAGCAACAGTAGTGGTAGTATATGATGTGGTGGTATGATTTTGACGCATTAATTACCTGATTTTATTTTATTTTTAAATTGAACACTGGGCAGACCGGCTAGCTAATAAAGAAACAGGAAAGGGCAGAATATGCATGCCCGATGATAACAAGATGGCAATTGTATATAAATGCAATTAATTAAACCCCGGTCGGTTTGACGCCGCAAACACTTCCATTTGGTCTACCAATCAATCAACCCACACCCATCCGAACCGAATACTAAAAGTTTTACTCTACAGTATTATTAGGTTATTTTATAGGGTAGGAATTCAATGTTTTTACTATGTACTCAATAGGTTCCTTATATTGATTCCTTAAAATTTAAATTTTAAAATTTAAAAATTAAAATTTAAAAGTTCCGACCGTCAAATCATGTTTTGAATATTATAACTATTTTTTATTTAAAAGTAATTGTTGTTTGAATTTAAAAATTACAATTATTTTAATTTAAATAAATATTGCTAGAAATCAAAATGTGCAACGATCATTATGTGTTTATGAGAACTAAAATAACATTATTTTAATTATAAAATAATAAAATTTATAATTAGTAGTAATATTTTTTACAAAAATGATCAATATCAAAATTTGACTGATTTTTAATTTTTTTATAGTTTTCTTTCTTTTCTAAATCCTCTGTTTAAAAAATAAAAATGAGTGAATTTGGTAGGCATACCCAAATCAGCAATTAAGTGAGATAAGATCATTTAACCAACATAAAATTGCTATAAATAGGGTGTGAAATGTTATTTTACATAAATATGGAACGCTCTTTTGATTCCTTCACCCTGAGGAGTCAAATCATATATAGGGATTAAAATAAAAAAATATACAAGGATAAAGAAACTGTTGGATACTGATTTATTGATATATTCTTCAAATGTGGGGAGAGAGAGTCTATTAGAGAAACGGTTGTGAATGCTCTAATAGTATCCAAAATAGGGTACCGAAATCAGAACCGGTATATCGGATCGATTAGCTAGTTCGGTATCAATTTTTACCATGTTAGAATCGACCCCAATTTTAAACCAAAACTCAGTCCAATTTTAAATCAAACCCAACCCAAGCCCAAGAAGAGCAGTCCAAGACTTGCTTTTAAGCCAAAATTCGGCCATGCCCAGACTTCTTTGAGCCAAAAATCGGCCGAATAAAAAATAAAGAACTTGGAAGTCTTTTTATAAGAAAAATTTCTTTAGAATTTTATAAAATAATTAATGTGGAACTTGACTATTAAGGTCATGTGTCTTTTTATAAGAAAAACTTCCTTAGACTTTTATAAAAAAAAAATTCAATATGGGACTTGCCTATTAAGAACTCACTTAACCAATGTGGGACTTGACTATTAAAGTGTCACTTGTAGTTTTTTTATAAGAAAACTTCCTTAGACTTTTTATAAATTAACCAATTAATGTGGAACTTGCAAACAACCATATAATTTAGTTTATCTAATTTCTTTTACTAGGTCTCACTTGATAGTCAAAACAAACAATTGGCTATTAAGGTCTCGCTTGATAGTCAAAACATACATTTCCCAACTTATTAATAAATAATTTAAGTTTATATAATTTCTTTTACATTTTCAATTTAATCAATATGAAATTTGTAAACGACTAACTACTAAGGTTTCTCTTAGTACTCATTTTATAAAAAAAACTTCCTTAAATTTTTATCAATTAACCAATGTGGGATTTGAGTATTTGACCTTCACTTGGTAGTTTTTTATTAATCAACGTGGGACTTCCAAACAACCATATATATGTGTTATCTTATCTTACCAATATCCCATATTGTCTAATTTGTGTTCTCTTATCTAACCTCTATTTTATAAATAGGGGAGACCACCAATAACTTCATCAAGTCCTTAATTTTTTTATTATGTACTAGACCTATGAAACTGGTAACTAGAACCGGTGCTGAAAATTAGTTTGTATCGAACCGGTCTCGAACTGTTTTTTTGTACCGAACTGACCGGATCGGTCCGGTTCACCTAGAAAACCGAAATTATCGAAATTGGTGAACAGGCGCCAATGATTGTGCCGTCATACGAATATTTTCTGTTAAAACGAATATTCCCCGACCAATCAAATACTCCCTCCGTCCCAAATTATCTGCTGTTCTAGAGTTCCACACAGATACCAATATGTGTGATAAAAATACTAAAATACCCTTATTAGTGGAATTATGAAAAATGTGTTTAAAAAAAAGTGCATGAAATAGTATGTAGAAAGAGGAAGAGAGAGAAAGTATGAATGCATTAAATAGACAAATAGTATAAAGAGAGAGAATGTATGAGTGTATATATATGTGTGGAGAGAGGAAGAGAGAGAAAATATGAGTGTATTAAATAGACAAATAGTATGTAGAGAGAGAAAGTATGAGTGCATATATATGTGTGGAGAGAGGATGAGAGTAATGACTAACAATAATTAGGTAAAGGGACAAACTTAGAAAATAAATGAAAAAAATGTATTGAAATATTGAAAAAGCAGATATTGTGGGATAATTTTTTTTTGCTAAAACAGCAGATAATTTGGGACAGAGGGAGTATTTTATAACAACTTGCTTACTTTGTAAAATTTATAAACATTACCCACAACTATAATATTATATCAAATTCACACCATAATATTCAAAAATATATTTCAAGAAAAATTAATCTTTATTCATGAAAGTTGGGGTCTTACAAAACCACTACATACTAAATTGATTATTGAACTAATGTTTATATTTAAAAGTCTTTTACTTTTATTTATGTAAAGAAATTACAAATAATGTAATACGAATTGACAATTAATTCACTGATTTATTCAAGTACAAACTTACACAATTTAATAATACACTTTATAAATTATAAATATTGATATAAATATCACATATTTAGCGAGTTAGTATGGATCAGACCAGTATTCGAATATGATCTATCGAGCAGGTATCGAATATAGTTCGAGAAAAAAATAAAATTCTCGAACATTAATTTGAGCGAATACTAGTATACTCGAATTCGACTCGTGTATCATTAAACAGAAAACGAGTATGAATCATATTCGACTCGAATCAACTTCGAATTCGAGTTTTGGATTATATTTTCGAACCAATCTCGAGTCGAGTATCGAGCTACGCTGCTCGACTAACAACCCTACCCATCTTTGTAATTAATAGCAATTTTAAAACATGTAGTATTTAACAAAAATTAACAACGTTAATAAAAATAAACTACTACTACTATAATAATTATTAAAAGATGAATTATATATAGTACATTTTTTGTTTACTGAAAGTTAAAAATAAAATATCTAACAGCAAAATTCGTAGACTCTCCCTGACGATTGAAATTTAAGGTTAATTAATGAGAAAGAATAATTAAGGAGTTACAAAGTTAAGAGCTGGAAGGGGGTATATATTATCATAAAATATAATTATATAGTTGAGACTGATGAGTTTAAGCCAAGGTCCCTGGCCTAAAATATGATGCTAATTCAAAAATTTTGCCTTTCAAATGACGGGGCTTGGGCTTGGGCTCAGAGACGGCTGTTATGGTAAATATTTGGGTCCTTTACACTAATATACAACAATTAGAAAGTAATTACAAAAATAAAACATACAAAACATAATTACAGAAATAAAACATACACAATATACGTGCTAAAATCACGTGTCATTAACTCCTACAAGTCAGTTACCAAATTTCATCTTTTCAAATAACCGCCCCAAAATCATGCAACTTTGAAATCGGAACACATATCAACGACGGAGAAGACGCAAAAATCTGTCGCGCCTATCAAATCGGAGAAGACGAATCACTTTGTCACGACGCAACTCTGAAATCGGAAATAGCATACAGCATCAACAACTTCTTCCCGTTCAGTAACCGCACTGAGATCGGAGAAGACAAAACTTCTGGCGTGACACAGCACTGAGATCGGAGAAGACGAAACTTTTCGTCGCGACGGCACGCTGAGATCACAAAATAGCATACAAAATCAACAGCAACTTCAAGTTCAGTAACCAAAAACAATCGAACTACAGTGATTGTTGGAGTTCAGTAACAAAATCGCAGCAACTTCGATAAAAATTTGAATACTGAGGTAAGTGATTCATATGCATATAGTTACCTCTGTTTTCTACGAATTCCTATATTGATAACCTTTCTTAAGTTTTTCACGTTTAAAATGGTTACTACAAATACTGTGTAGCATTATATGGTTACTGACTAATGCTGACTTGGTTACTGTGTAAAATTATATTGCTCACTTGGTTACTGTGTAAAATTATCTAGTGACTAATGCTTACTTAATTGGTTACTGACCAATGCTGAATTGGTTACTGACTAATGCAAACTTAATTACTGCAGAGATTAATTGGTTACTGTAATATTGGTTGCTGAAGCATATTACTGTATAATGTTGTCAAATTTAGAGAGTCGGATTTTAGCGTTTTCGGAGCCTAATTTCATTGGAAATGGATCAACTATAAAAAGTCACTAGCGTTGCTGGTGAACTACATGGGTTTTTGGTCAAATTCCATCATTTAGGCCTTCAAAACTGCATGTAAAAATTTGGTTTATTTTCTGGTTACTAAGATTATGTAGTTTGGTTACTGTCTAATATTGATTTGGTTACTTTATAATGTTTATTCAGTTGTCAGACAATGGAGACTGACAGTAAACAATACAACAAATTTAATTGTTTACAGGAATATATAATTGTTTAATGTTAGTAACCATTAACCACATGGTTGGTAATATTTTTGATGGTGTACAGTAACCAAAATTGATATTGATTAACAAAGTCAGTATACTGACTGTGTAACATTATACTGTCTAATGTTAACTTGGTTACTGACTAATGCTGACTTGGTTACTGCAGTCAAACAGGTTGGTTACTGAAGCATATTAATGTATACTTCTACTTATATTTTTTATATTAATGGTTACTTGTTAGCCAAATTGGTTACATTCTTACAAAAGTATGCCTTTAGTTGGTAACAAACAAATTATACTGGTTGTTTTTTTACTGTAAAATGCAATGAAAAATGTGTTTATATTCTGGTTACTAAATAGACATATCTTGGTTACTGTATAATATGTATTTAGATACTTTAATGTGTTTATTTGGTTACTCTATAATGTTATTGAGTTTTATAATTGTTTCTTTTATATTGGTGGTTACTTATTGACTACATTGGTTACCTTCATACAACTGTTAATCTGATTATATAGATTGGTTGTTGTATACTATTTAATTGGTTAATTACAGAATAATATTTATTTGGTTGCAGTGACAATTTAACAATCTCTGTCAAGTTTGGAGTATCGGATTTGGGCATTTTCGGAGCCTGGAAACGGGTCAACGATCCAAAGTTACAAGCTTTGCTGGTGAACTGCAGGGCTTTTTGGTCAAATTCCATCATTTAGGCCTTCAAAATTGCATGTAAAAATGTGATTTATATTCTGGTTACTAAGATTATGTAATTTGGTTACTGTCTAATATTGATTTGGTTACTTTACAATGTTTATTCAGTTGCTATACAATGAAAACTGACAGTAAACAATATAACAAATTTAATTATTTACAGGAATATATAATTGTATACTGTTAGTAACCATTAACCACATGGTTGGTAACATTTTTGATGGTGTATAGTAACTAAAATTGATGTTGATTAATATTTTAATTTTTTATTCCATCATGAGTTATCAATATAAAGTAAATATATACATTGAACAATTGATAACTGTTCTGAAATATTTTTATGTAAATTTGGTTACCCATATAAAATAAAATGGTTACCTCTATATTCATATTTAGTTACCAACTGGCATGGACAATTTCCAAATAATTTTTATAACTACGTAATTTAAAAGTATCCATCAGCTAGATAAATGGGAACCCTCACATGTACATTAAGCACTTGATAATTATTTTGATATAAGTTTTTAGTTATTTGGTTACTACCAAAAACTAAAATGGTTACCCTTATATGCAAGTTCGGTTACCAACTGTACCTCTTAAACTATTTTTATTTTAATATGAAATCTATAAGTGACCATCATATATATAAATGTGAACTCTTAATTGGAGTTTCTTATTCTATCATTATGACATGGTATAAATAAAACATATACATTTAACACTTGATAACAATCTTGATACAAGCTTATAATTATCTGATTACTAATTATCTTGTAACTATATCTATGATAATTATCTGGTTACTAACAAGCTTGTAGATAAATAGGACACTCACACATGTACATTTAACAATTGATGTTTGTCCTGATACAAGCTTGTAACTATCTGGTTACTAATAATAGTAACCATAATGTAACATAATAAAACAGTAACCACATAATTATATGATAGTAACCAGAACAGGTTTTAATGGTAACCAAAACAGAAACATCATGTAATGAAATCCAATTTAGACAATTCATGTATACTAAACAATTACATATTAACCAGAATAAAAAATAAAAGTATCTGAAATCCCACATTGAGGACACAATAATAATAGTCAAACCATAAGTAACAGTAACCAAAACATAATAAAGAAGTAACCAAATAGTTATATGAAAGTAACCAGAACATGTTTTAATGTTAACCAAAATAGAAACAACCTGTATGTCCAACCAAGTTTAGGCAACCCATGTCTCTCACATGTACATTTAACCATAACTTTTTCAATGAATTTTCTAGAAGAGCATAACTCTTGTAGAATATCTTTGAAGGAATTTATAAAAATAATACATCAATGTATACTAAGAAAATACATGGTTTACTATGATTTGGGTTTATTATTTATAAAAATAAAACATCCACAAACTAATGATGCCTTAAACTTCTCCAACTGACTTGTGTTCAATTTCTTGATAATAATGCTGGAGACTTCCATGTCACACCAATATATAATTTTTCCAGTGAATTTTCTGTTGCATTCCTCATAGTAAAGATCTCATAACTGCAAATAAACAAAATCAGATTTACACAGTAATTAGTAATCAGATATAAACAATATTTATAACATAAATAGTTACGTAGTGACCAACAAATAAAAGTATACTAACCAAAACATAATATAACAATTACACAGTAGCCAAAACAGACTATAACAAATAACCAACATCCCACATTGACTGCACAATAATAGTTATCATATCATGATATAACATTAACCATACCATAACAAAGCAGTAACCAAAAAGTTATATTATATAATCTAATGGTGACCAAAATATAAATAACATGTAGTACATACCATTTTATGCAGTAAACAAATAGTTATATATAATATAAACCAAAACATAATTTAAAAGGTCACCAAAACAAAAGCATGTATACCAAAAAATATACTAAAGAAGTAACCAAACAGTTATATGATAGGTAACCAAACCATGTTTTAATGGTAACTAACACATAAACAACATGTATACCAAACCCAGTTTAGTCAACCAATGTATACTAAGCAAATACATTGGAACCAAAATAACATATAAAAGTAACCAAAATTTTAATTGAGGAAAAAAAAATGGTATCCAAATCATAAGCCAACAACAACAAAAAATATACTAATGAAGTAACCAAACAGTTATATGTTAGTAACCAAAATATATATTAATGGTAACCAATACATAAATAACATATAAACCAAACACAGTTTAGTCAACCCATATATACTAAGCAAATACATGGTAACCAGAACAACAAAAAACAGTAACCAAAATCCCAACTCAAGGAAACATAAATAGAATCCAAATCAGAAATTAACAATAACCAAAAACATACTAAAGAAGTAACCAAATATTTATATGATAATAACCAAAATATATTTTAATGGTAACCAATACATAAACAACATGTACACCAAAACTAATTTAGTCAACCATGTATACTAAGCAAATACATGGTAACCATAACAACATAAAAAAGTAACCAAAATACCAAATCAAGGTAACAAAAATGGTATCCGAATCACAAGCTAACAGTAACCAAAACATAATGTAGAATTAACCAAACAGTTATATGATAGTAACAATAACAAAATTTAAATTAACAAACCTTTAAAAAAATTTGGATTGAAAATATCTTCTGGCTATGAACTTGAGCTTCTGTCTTAACTACAGGAACATCAAAATCAGAATCCAACTCCACAAACCCAAACAAATTTCTTCAAGTCCTTAATATAATTACCCTCTTTGATTCTTTTCCTCTTTCCATCCTTCTTCCTTGTATCAACCATTCTATACAAAACATAAAAATAACACAAATCCAAACAATCAATACCCCATTCTGTTAGAAACATAGCGTATATATATGATCATATTGACAATTAATTAGTAGAATGAAAATTAACAGAAATTAGAAGCATACCTTAAAGAGAGACCAGAATCCTTTCAGTTGTGAGAGAGTTGGAGAGAGAAAATCACGTATTAGCCTGAAAGTCACGTATTCAATTTTCTGTCAGAGTTGAGAGACTATGGTGTTGCGTCGGCATCGGCGGCGGCGGCGGAAGAGGACGATAACGACGACGACGACGAGTGGCTTCGAGAGGAGAGACGAGAGGAGAGACGAGAGGAGAGAGAGAAGTAGTAAGGGAGAAGAGAGAGAAATAGTAATGGCGTAGATAGATAGAGAGACCGAAGGAAGATGGAAACTAATTTGTTATGTAATCTGATTAATATTAATCCCTTAATTTAAGGACTCTTAATTGTATTAGTATTGTAAATATATATGATGAAGTGTCATATTTTTGTAATTATTTTATAAATGTATGATTTTTGTAATTACTTTTAAAAATGTACTATAATATGTAATTGTTCCTAAATATTTGTGCCTCTGTTATAAAATATTAAATTGGATTGGAGTAGATTATATATATAATATAAAGATAATTTTAGATATTTTAAATTCGAAAATTGATGAGTTTTAGGCAATATAATTAGAGTTGTAATTTGATAAACTCATAAAATAAAGTAAAGCCACATTATCATAATCCTAAACTGTTTATACATTGTCAATGTACCACACTTTAACTCATAATTGTGAAACACGTAAAATATCTAAAAATATTATTAATTATATATTTTGAATTTAAAAATGATTGAAAATTAACTCTAAAAAGCCAATTGGGGAATCAAATAAAATTGGAGAGAAGTGAAATGGAGATCCCTCCTAAAATCATGTAATAAAATAACAAAAACTTGTTAAGATTGTATTACCCGTAATTTCTTATATATTGTTTTCCGTTGCTTGACTATTTGGTTTGAAACTAATAGAATTATCTAATTAATTAAACTTAGACAATAATTTAATTAAATGTAGTAGTAGTAGTAGTAGTACGTAACTCTTAAAGACGAATATGTTCGTCATGATGGTTTTGTAGTGTCATAAGTATATAGATAAGAACATTTTTTGGGTTGGACTAAGGGAATCGGAAGGCCATATGTCCTTCCCACAAACTTATGCGGACCTGATCGTGAATTCATCCCATACCCCCCATTACGATGCGTAGAAATTCAGCTCAACTTACTTAACCACGAATTTAGCATACGTACAACATCAACATACAATACAAAATTAATACAGGTTGATTATCATGGGGTTGTAGTAATCCAACATATCGATCTACATAGAAAGGAAATTAAATGGTAGGTAGGATCATAGACCAAGAGAGAATGGAAAAGTAGTGGAACTGAGCCAACTACCACCAGCAATGAAGCTCCCAGGAGTGAAGCCTTGAGCCTCAGTTGCACTTGTTATCACCTTGTAACCTTTCCACTTTACTCTTTCTGATGTTCCAGCACCGGCGCCCGTATTTTTATACTCCCCGTAGTACAATGTGTCGAGCGCAAAATTCCCACTCCACTCGAACCACCCCGCCGGATTAATAACGTCGCTTATGGACGATTGCATAACCACCGTCCTTGAATATTCTTTCCAGGGCCTTCCGAGATACGTGGGGAAGCTGCTCTGCACCGACTGCAAATCGGAAGTGGCACCAATTCTAGACTTTTGAATGACAATGCCCGTGTTTTGGTTTGGATCGGTTCGGCCTTGGGCCGTGACCATGTTCTTCTGACCCTCGTTGGGTCGACGAGCATGGATATCGCAATCTTGTAGCACAACTGCGGCATTGCCAAAGATGAAATCGACGGTGCCAACTATGAGGCAATTAATGAAAAATTGTCTATTGGAATGGACATAGAGGGAGTCTTGATAGGCTAGGACGTCGCATTTATAAAATGCGGAGAGGTCAGACCCGACACGGAGTGCAACTGCTTGGTGCTTGGAGGGCCCTGCTGTGTTTTGAAATGTAATGTCCCTTGCCAAGAATCGGTCCCCAACCGCAGCTGCACCCACCCACATACATTATATAAATGCCTTTTAATTTTATTACTCATTACTCAATCAATTAATGCAAATATAAATTAACTTTTAGAATAATTTCCAAATTTACTAATTGTATTAAGCTTAAATACAACGCTACCGACCACAAATCTGCTTATATATATCCCAAAAAACTTGTTCCACCAGATCTGCTATATATATATATATATATCGCAATCATATTTTGACAAATTAAAGTAGTATTACCATAATTAAATTAGTTTAAAACAAAAATATTGCACACTAGCTGGCTCAAATGTGAAATGCCTCACCATCACCGAGTGGGAGTTCAGTACTGTTTTTCCACCTTGTAATTTTTAGATCTGATTAATTATGAGTGACAGACGTGACTACACGTGATCAACATTCCTGATGGCTCTACCAGCTTTTGACAGGACTAGCTTAATTAGCTAGACGACATTTCCAATTTTCCATCATTCCACGTGTAGCTAAAAAACATATGGTACGGTTTGAAAATCGAAATTAAAAATCATTTGTACTACGTACTACCACTACTCTATTATCCCAATACTAGCTAGTACTTGTAAGAAATACTATCAATAAATGTGCAGTGCAGGTATCTATTTACTCTTTAACCAACTTTACCAAAGTAATGGGTACACATCATTAGTTAGCTAATTTATTTATCTAAATATTGAAGATACAACTAGCTAGCAAGTAACTTCTTCAAAGATCGATTAATTAATGGAGTAATTGATTAGAGAGAGAATAATACTGACCGACGGTAGCAGAGTTGAAGGTAGTGCTGCCATCTTGCACATTCTTACTAGCTGTAATGATAGTATTGGCCCTTCCGTCACCCAAAAACATTATGTTGGTCTTCTTCTTAGGCACGTCCACGCTCTCTCTATACACACCCGCCTTAATCCTTATCACATATCTTGTACTACTACCCTCCGGAGCAGCTGCAACCGCCTCCGCCACCGTCTTAAAGCTCCCGCTTCCGTCCGCCGCCACCACCACGTTAGGTGTCACCGTCGAGGACTGCAACAGCCGCCTATCTCCGGCGGACAACCACTCCGGCCACACACCACGTGTACCGTCCTCCTCCTCCTCCTCAAGGTTCCTCCCCCTCGACTTATAATTAGCCTCCTTACCAATGTCAGTGTTAGTCATATTACAGATCATGGCCAGCGCGTTACTACACAATCTCTCCACGTGTCTCTGGCCCGCAATCAACTCTTTACGTACTTGTTTATCGGCACCGTCGTGCGAAAATCCGTCGATGCAAGTTTCTTGATTGGTAATGGCAGCGCTGACTAGGGTTTTGAGGTCGGCTGCATGTTCTTTAAGAGACTTCTTGGTCTGGAATTTCTCCAGGTCTTTTACGGTGTCGCGGAGCTCGTCCAGCGTATCGTCGATCGTCTCTAGACAATCGTGAAGGGCGCCTTTTTCTCGCTTGGTTAGATTCTCTCCCTTGCTGAGCTTCTTGATCTTGAAGTAGTTTTGTTCCACAACGTTGACGGTGATGTTAATGGAGAGCTCGATTACATCTTTCTGGCTTGTAACTTTTTTGAACAAGCCAGGGACAGTGGCGATGGTGGAGTAGCACAACTCCGGGTATAATGTGCTGCTACATGAGGTTTTGAGGACGGTATGAGCGGCTGTGCCTTGAAGACTTTGGGATTGGAAAGAATTGTGGCGGTTGTGACCGGTATTATTTAGTCGGACAGAAATCCCGACTATGGCAGCTACGAGTATGAGGGATGCAAATATGAGCAGGTAGAGTTTTTTCTTGTTCTTGAATGACAAAGGAATTTGTTTGGCGGAATCAGACATTCCTCCAAAGAGGCGGCTCATCCTCTCCCACTTTACTTTTTTTGTTAACCAAGAGAGAATTTATATGCAAATGAATAAGGATAGATAATACTTTTATATATATATATATATATATATATATATATATAGCAGTTGATGGATCGGCGTGTCCAAATTAAAAACAAAATTAGCAAACTAAACGAACGGCCCTATATAAACCCTAATATAGAGTAGTACCCTTGATAAGAAATGGTGATGTGACTTAATATTTCTGTTTTTTGTTTAGGAATTCATTTATGAAAGAAAAGAAGGTAGGTCCGAATATTTATTTGTATTTAATTAACCTTGCTGGCATCATTAATGCAGTGCAGTGCAGTGCAGCTCTTGGGACCACCCCGCACATGCATTACATATCTGAATTAACGTTGCTGGCACCATTAATTAATGCAATGCAGCTTAATTACCCCTTATATATAGTAGTAGTAACTTTGATTTATTTGCTCTGCGAGCCACTTTAAGAAAGCATATATAATAGAATTAACCTTTTGTTATAATCTTACCTGAAGTAGTATCATTGTAGTAATATATATACTAGGAGGAGTAGTATCATTTACGTACGTGTTAAAAGACTGATTGCATTTCCTTAAAAGTAAAAATAAATAAATAAATAAACAATTTGGAATTCGTTTGAACCAATTAATTAATTAAGCAGTACTAAACCTAGTGCATTTACTGGCCAGAATTGCATAAATACTACTACTAGTAGTAGTAATATATATACACAAATGATTGATTGTAGTACTCCATATGATTTGAAAATTTAACTACTAGGAAAATGATTGTAGGACCCAGCATAAGCAATTTGGAATTTGTTGTCTGATTGTCTCAACCAACCTTACCAACAAATTAACCCTTTTATATCATGCATGTGCATGCAACTCTTCCTTGCCAACAGACACAATCTCTCTCTCTCTCTCTCTCTCTGTCTCAATAATTCATGTAATAAATAAAAAGGAAAAGGGCACAAGCACCGACATAGCTAGCTAGCTAGCTAGGTTGAAAAAACTAAAGACGACTTACTACTCCTGCTAAAAACAATAGCAGCAGCTACTCCTTCCGTTCTTTAATATACGTCATTTTAAAATTATATATAAGTATTAAGATAATAATTATATAGTATTCCCTCCGTCCCAAATTAATTGTTCAATTTTAATTTTTTAAAATCAAATTGACCAATTTTAAAACTAATATTTTTACTATTTTTGCTAAAATATAGGTGAAGTGATTATAACCAAAAAAAATATATACAATTTATTACTAATCCCAATTTTTATAATTTTAGAAATACATTTATATATGCTTAATTATTAATTCTAAAAATAATCAATTTGACTTAAAAAAGTCAAAACTGAGCAATTAATTTGGGACGGAGGGAGTATTAATTATAATATTAATTATCTATATTACCTTTTTATTGAAATAAAAAATTGTTATTTATTAGACAGAAAATAGTGAGAGAACCAAAGTTACATTTAATATTTGGGATAATATTGAAAACTAAGCAATTAATGCTTACTTGAAATTCTAAAACGACTTATATTAAGGAACAAAAATATTTCTCTAAAGCGACCTATATTAAGGAACGGAGGGAGTACTACGTACTCCGTAGTAATTAATTAGGTGTGTACATCTAATATTAAAAAATCAATGACGATGGCGACTCGAGGGATCTCCAATCCTCATCTTTTTTGACTTTCTACTCGTAAGAAAATATTCCATCCGTTCTTTAATATAAGTCGTTTTAGAGAAATATTTTTGTTCATAAATATAAGTCGTTTGAAAATTTCAAGTAAGCATTAATTGCTTAGTTTTCACTATTATCCCAAGTAATAAATATAACTTTGGTTCTCTTATTATTTTTTGCCCAATAAATAATACTTTCTTTTTCTAATGCAAGGACAATATATACAATTGATAGTATATTTAATATTTTATAATCATTTCCTTAATACTTGTGCACAACTCTAAAACAACCTATATTAAGGAACGGAGGGAGTAAGGGGGTGTTTGTTTAGAGCTGAATGAAACTGAATCTGAATGGCTGAATCGGCCAGTGCGTTTGTTTTGGTCTGAATGGCTGAATCGGTAAGATAGACGAGCTGAATGGCTAAGTCAGATTTTTTGAGCTGAATGACTGAATGAGCAGCTGAATGAAGTAAAAAAAAATTAAAATTTTTTTAAAAAAATATTAACTTTTATATTAAGTAATATTAAATAAATTTATAACAATTTTGAATTTTTTTAGAGGGGGTAAAATAATAAAGTTTTGTCATTTAGATGTTTCAGACATGTCAATTATAAAACATATTTTTTTATTCATATTCAGATTCAGCTCATTCAGATTCAGATTTAGATTTATTCAGTTTTTATCAAGCACTCCCTAATTCAGATTTGTTTGGACTTCCCCCTTTTTTTTTTTGAAGGAGATTGGATTCTATTTCAATTAGTATGGTAACTAGCGTGATAAGGACTACTACTATTCTAACTCGGGAAAGGGCGGGAGAATTAACGATGTATGATCAATTATAAATGTACTATAACAATTCAGTTGTTTCGTCCGCAATATTAAATTACAGAATTCATAAAATTAAATTTTGAATAAGATTATATTAATCGTTTGATATTCGGATAGACGCTTAAAATATATTATAAAAATAATTTTAATTTGACAACATTGACTATGAATCAATTTAAATTGTTGAGTTGAGTATTATTTATTTAGAAGGTTACTCTTGTCTTGATATTATCAAAAGTTTGAGAGTATTAAAAAAGTTTAAAATTCATTAATAAATAAATATACTTTTTAAACACTCTAAATATATAAATAAATAATTGTTGCTGAAGTGTTGTTAATTTATGGTTATAATTAGACCTAGCAATATAATTAGTTAACTATTAGGTCAATTAATATTAACTAGAATCAAATGGGTTGGTTAACTATTTTTATTTATTTAAGTTGAATAAGGTTTGGAACCATATTTTAAAAAAGAAATATAGGTCCAAACCGGTTTAACTATTTTTCGACACATATTTCATTTCAAATTCAAATCAAAAGTTCTTTCCCACCCCAAATTCATAAATTTTTTATTCAAAAAATAATATTTAGTGATTACGTATACTAGACATGGCAAACGGGCAGGCCGGACCGGGCCAAAATGGTCCGAGTTTTGGTGGGCCAGAATTATGAGGCATGTGGCCCGGGTTGGGCCGACCCGGCCCGCGGGCTTCTCCCTTTAATTTTTTTTTAAATCTTGCTACACCAAAAATAATAATAATAATAAATATTAAAAATATTAAAATAATTAATAATAAACAATAATATAAACAGACACGATTAATTAATTAACTACATTAACTAGTCATCTTAAAATGAGAGAATTTTTTATGCATAACGATTATTTATTGATATTTGAACATCATAAATTCTAATTTTAAAATTAATTATTAACATATCATGTTCAAATATCTCTAATAAATCTTAATATACAAATAAAATAAAATAAGACAAAGAAAAGAGAACATGAATATAAGGTAAATTTTTAATTTTTTTAAAACTAAATCTGCTGAATATATTGCATATGAGGGGATGCCAAAAACTTTTTATCGGTATTTCGAGATCAAAGCATATATGTGACGCCGCCTAAATAGGTCCAATCCATCCAACCCATTCTGAGTCGCCAAAGACATTGTACATAAAATAACTACAACTTTATTACTACAATTATCGTACAAAATACAACGACTCATATATTGTGAATTTTGATACAAATATATACCAACTGTGACTCTCATCCCAACCTTGGATAGCACGTCATAATGACACCTTACATATAGGTACAGTCAATAACTGTTTTAGAAATTAAAATATTCGAAAAGTGCTCAAGAAAACCTTCGTGCATGGGAGGCCATGCGTCTAGGTTATGATAGATATCATATGTCCACAGAATTATCCTTGGTTGACCCAATAGACCCCAAAGAAAAACGAGAAGATTATTATCATATTCTTTCCAATGGTGAGTCTTCTCTTGACATATCATTATCTCCACTGTTTCTGATTGAGAATTATACTTCAACCAAATACCAAGATTATATAGGTAGAGCTCGTAGATATTGTAAGTCCCCAACTTATTAATGAAAAAAATTAAATTTTCTCTAAATATTATTGTGAATAATAAGGTGTTAATTTGATATAATACTTTGGTTATGGGTGAAATGTATAAATTTTGCAAAATAAGCAAGTGGTTATAAAATATTCATTTTGTCAGAGAATATTCGTTTGGTCGTGAAATATTCTTGCTGTCGGGGAATATTCGTACGACGGCGCAACCTTGTGTGGGCCCCATAACGAAAAGCGATTGGATGAAAAAAATAAGCATAGGTTATTTATAATTAACGGCGTAGTTGTTACTGTTAATACTGTTGGAATACCCGGTGGTTAAAATACAGTAGCACACAGTATTGCATCAATTATTGATCCTTACGTAAGAAGGCACTACTCAATAATTGTTACAGTAATTACTGTTTAATAGTTTATTTTATTGATTCAATAATTGCTACGTTGATATTTTATATTATTGTTGTTTCAATAATTGTCGCTGCACAGTATTTTCTATTATCAGATCAATAATTCATATTATTTGTGTAAGACCCCAACTTTTATAAATAAAGATGAATTTTTTATAAATAACATTTTTGAATATTATGGAGTTAATTTGATATAATGTTATAGTTGTGGGTAATATTTATAAATTTTACAAAGTACGCAAGTTGTTATATAATATTCGATTGGTCGGAGAATATTCGTTTTAACAGAGAATATTCGTACAACGGCACAATCATTGGTGGACCCCACAACGGAATTATTATCGGATTGAGAAAATGATAAAAATATTTTATTAAAAATAACGGCGGAAGTTTTACCATTGATACTGTTGAACTACTCGGTAGTAAAAGTACAGTAACACGTGTGGTTGCATAGTAGCACACGGTATTGATTATTAATGCTTATGTGAAAAGTCACTCAGTTTGATTCAATTATTGTCAGTTAATAATATGAATTATTTAGCGATAATGAAGTTTTGTTTTATTCGTATTGTTAACGTAATAAAACAGAAACATCTTTTTATATAAAACATAATACTTAATTAAAATTATTCTATAAATAGAATATATTATATTTTATTTAAAAGATATTTCTTTAAATATGGACCGTCAGATTAAAGTAATCAATCTGGACCGTTCATGGATTAGTTACTATGCATTCTATTTTTCTATAAATAGCAGCTCATTCCTTCATTATTTCTTACGAATTCACTGAACTCTAGAGAGAGAAACTATAGAGAGAGAGAAGAAAAATATTCTGATACTTAACTACTTCCTTATTTTAGTTCTTCTTTAAAACGGTAAGGGGTGTTATTCTTTCTTATTCATGAAGAGAACTTTTGTTATTCCATTTCTTATTATTCTGTTAGAATAACCTGTATACGCGGTCTACCCTATACTTGGTGACATTCTTCTATTATTCTGTTGGAACATCATGTCTGTGTGTTTTACACCGGACCTGGTTCCGTTTTTATTATTATTCTGTTGGAACATCCTGTCTGTGTGTTTTACACCGGACTTGGTTCCGTCTTTGTTATTATTCTGTTGGAACATCCTGTCTGTGTGTTTTACACCGGACCTGGTTCCGTCTTTATTATTATTCTGTCGGAATATCCTGTCTGTGCGTTTTACGCTGGACCTAGTTCCATTATTTATTATTCTATTAGAATAACCTGTCTGTGCGGTCTATCGCATGCATGGTGATTTTTTTTTGTTATTCCATTCTTTATTATACTCAGTTGGTTAAGTTTTGACTTCTATACTCCATGAAATTTGTGGAATATCCTTGATAATTGCGTTTCATCCAGTATCTTTTCATGTAAATATTCTTCTAAGCATTCTTGAATTTTACTCCACAAAGCAGTATCATGTTGACAATTTGGACGTTGTTAATTCTTGGATAAATTAATTCATGAACTTGTTTTATTGAATTCTTATATCATTGTCATCATCCTCATGTTTATAAAATGTTGAAAGTCATCTGTGGCCTGTAGTGCATAGATGGACTTGGTATGATTATGACTAGGGATTATTCGGTATAATCATGACCATAATGTTACTAATGATGTGGTAAAAGTCTTCATTAGCTCGTAGTGCATTGATGGACATTTGTTGGCATGATCATGACCATTAATGAATACACGAATATCCTTGGCCGTAGTGCAGGGGTGATTAGATGATGTGGATTATTTTATTAAGCTGAGTCCCAGCGATAACAGTGTTGAAAAACCTTTTAAATCATAGAAGATAGTTGATTTTATTTTCTACTTGACTCTTTTAATGGATTGCTTGTTCCGCTGCAGTTAAACTTGATGTTCGTTATATTTTATCAGTTTAACACTGTTGAAGGCTAATGATAATTTATTCTGCATTATCTTAGTCATAATATTTCTTACTGGGCTAGTTGAGCTCACCCTTTCTTTCACTGTTCTCATCAGAAAATGAGAATATAGCTGGGACGAGTCGGGAAACGGAGTGATGGTCCAGAGGATAGCATTAGTAGTCCTCACTATTCTGTGAAATAGTGTGATAATAATTATAATGAGGACTCCTTTTGAGTATGAATACTCTCTAGAAGACAATATTTGTATTCAAACTCACAGATTATGTTTGGTCGTATTGTACACGACAGTTGTATTATTAAGTTGTATTTGTATTCAGTACCATGTATCTGGCGACCCAAAATGGGTGATGTATACCTAATTTTGGGGGCGTCAAAGTTGGTATCAGAGTTTAGGGATATGATCCCTGACTAAGATGTGAGAATAGAACTAGGAGGGGAGAGACGGGAAATTCCTTCGCTAGTATGACCTACCTAAGTTTATTTGCATGATATTTTATTGGTCGGTCATAATATAAGGATAATATATAACATATCAATTAACTTTTGTTTTGTGGCAGTATCTGAAAATGGCATCTGAGAATGTTGAGAATAGCAATGGAGCACAGGCGACTGTTGATTCACTACATATCAATAATCAGGATAATGTGCATCAGGAAGGTGACAATCCTCATGCAAACAACAACACTGACCAGATGATGAATGATGGAATGTTCAGAAGCTTTATGCAGTTCATGCAACAGCAGGCGAGAGCGGCTCCTGTCCAAAATATAGGTGGAAACACTGAAAACTCTCGGACGGTCACCGCTAAACAGTTCAAGGAGCTGTGACCACCGGAGTTTAAGGGAGAGCCAAAACCATTTATAGCGAAAACATGGATAAAGCAGATCACCAAGATATTTGATGTCTTGGGATGCTCTAAGGAGCAAAAGGTTCCCTTTGCCGCCTTTATGTTGCGAGGAGAGGCAGATTACTGGTGGGAATCGATTAAGCGTACTCAACCTGCCGCACTGAAAATGTCTTGGGAGAAGTTCCAAGAGCTGTTCAATGACAAATACTTTCCCGAAAGTGTTCGTCACATGAAGGAGGTGGAGTTCATCAAATTAGAGCAGAATAATATGACCGTGTCGCAGTATGAGGCTAAATTTGCTGAGTTGTCCCGGTTTGCGTCCCACTTGGTGGATAATGAAGATCGAATGACGCGAATGTTTTTGCGAAGTTTGAAACCTGAGATACGTCAACATCTTATTTCTCATAAATTGTGTTTGTATTCAGATGTTGTGAATAGGGCTCAGTTAGTGGAGCGCGATAACGAGTCAACGCAACCAAAAGAGAGCAGTCAGCAAAATGATAATACCAGTGAGAATAGTCATCGAAGCGGTGACAACAAGCGTGAAGGGAATCAACAGGCCAGAAATGGTAACCACTTCGGTGGTAATCAGGGCCAAAACAATAAGAATGGTCATTTCAAGAAGAGGAGATTCAACAATGATGAAAAGACGTCAGCACCAGCACCCGTTGTTAAGGAAGGAGAACGACCACCTATCATATGTTTCAAATGCGGAGGGGAGAGGCACATCAGTCCAAACTGCGCGATGCCATCTAAAGCATGTTATAATTATGGAAGAGAAGGTCATTTAGCTCGATTTTGTCGTTTACCAAAAACAAGTTCAGCCAGGATGGAGACACTAAAAGCCGTCCCAGAAAAGTTAAAACTGGTAGTGCAAGGGAGAGCGTTTGTTGTGACCTCCTAGAAAGCAAGAAACCCGAATGAGGTCATCACGGGTAAGCTTATCATAAACTCTAACGAAGTCTATACTTTATTTGATACTGGTTCTACCCATTCTTTTATTTCTCCTACTTGCGCTCATCGATTAAATTTGACTCTGGAGAAATTAGACTTTGACTTAGCTGTTGAAACTCCATTGGGAGAAACCTTCATTACATCCACAGTTTATAAGTCCTGTTTGGTTCAAGTTGGTACCCACACATTACCTGTCGATCTTATTTCATTAAAAATACTTGCATTTGACGTGATTCTAGGGATTGATTGGTTAACTACTCATCATACAAAAATTGATTGTTTTCGTAAGGTTGTTAGCTTACATATTCCTAATCGACCTATTATGCGAATTCAAGCAACCAAACCATTAAAATCAATCGCTGTATGAGGCTAAATTTGCTGAGTTGTCCCGGTTTGCGTCCCACTTGGTGGATAATGAAGAGCGAATGACGCGAATATTTTTGCGAGGTTTGAAACCTGAGATACGTCAACATCTTATTTCTCATAAACTGTGTTTGTATTCAGATGTTGTGAATAGGGCTCAGTTAGTGGAGCGCGATAACGAGTCAACGCAACCAAAAGAGAGCAGTCGGCAAAATGATAATACCAGTGAGAGCAGTCATCGAAGCAGTGACAACAAGCGTGGCGGGAATCAACAGGCCAGAAATGGTAACCACTTCGGTGGTAATCAGGGCCAAAATAATAAGAATGGTCATTTCAAGAAGAGGAGATTCAACAATGATGGAAAGACGTCAGCACCAGCACCCGTTGTTAAGGAAGGAGAACGACCATCTAATATTTGTCCTTCTGTCTCATTGGATTCATTTTTTTTAAGATAATTTTTTATCATCCTCAACCCTAAATGATGATATTACTGAATATCTTTGGCCTGTAGTGCAAAGATGAATGATTAACTGATGAATATCTTTGGGCCGTAGTGCAAAGATGAATAGGTGCTGAGATGAACATGACCGACTGGTGTTACAAATGAATATCTTTGGCCTGTAGTGCAAAGATGAATATTTGATTCAAGATGTATATTGATTGATGTTACAGGGATAAAATATTGATGATGGACTTTTAAATCTTAGAAGATAGTAGAATTCTTTCTCTACTTAACTCTTCTAATGGTTTGCTGTTTCCGCTGCAGTTGTTGATCTAAAACTTGTTGTCTATTATATTTTATCAGATTTTTCCCTGTTGAAGACTAACGATAATTTGTTGTATATTATCTTAGTCATAATATTCTTTACGAGGCCTGTTGAGCTCACCCTTTTCCTTTTTGTTCTATTTTTCTCAGGAGTCGAGAATATAGCGGGAACTAGTCGGGGTGTGGAGTGATGTTTTCAGTCAGTTGTGTTAGCAGTCTTCACTATTTTGTAAAATAGTGTTTCAATAATTGTAATGAGGACTTATTTGAGTGTGGATATTGTCTAGAAGACAATATTTGTATTTAAACTCACAGTATTTGTGTTGTCGTATTTTGCACGACAATTATTATAATGAAGTTGTATTTGTTTCTGTACCATGTATTTGGCTACTCAAAATGGGTGATGTATACCTATTTTGGAGGGCGTCACAGTTGGTATTAGAGCTTAGGTGTGACGCCCCCAAAATAGGTATACAACACCCATTCTGAGTCGCCAAATACATGGTACAGAAAGCAAACTACAACTTCAATAATACAATTGTCGTGCAAAATACGACAACACATACTGTGAGTTTAAATACAAATATTGTCTTCTAGACAATATCCACACTCAAATAAATCCTCATTACAATTATTCAAACACTATTTTACAGAAATAGTGAGGACTGCTAAAACATCTTTCTAGAACCATCACTCCATACCCCGACTAGATCCTGCTATGTTCTCACCTCCTGAGAAGAAAAATGGAACAAAAAGGAAAAGAGTGAGCTCAACTAGCCCAGTAAAGAATATTATGACTAAGATAATATACAAACAAATTATCGTTAGTCTTCAACAGGGAAAAATCTGATAGAATATAATCGACAACAAGTTTTAGATCAACAACTGCAGCGGAAACAGCAAACCATTAGAAGAGTCAAGTAGAGAAAGAATTCTACTATCTTCTAAGATTTAAAAGTCCATCATCAATATTTTATCCCTGTAACATCAATTAATAATCATCTTTATCCAAATATTCATCTTTGCACTACAGGCCAAAGATATTCATTTGTATCACCTGTCAGTCATGTTCATCTCAACACCTGTTCATCTTTGCACTACAGGCCAAAGATATTCATCAAGTAATCATACATCTTTGCACTACAGGCCAAAGATATTCAGTAATATCATCATTTAGGACTGAGGATGATGAAAAATATCTTAAAGAAAACGAATCCAATGAGACAGAAGGACAAATAGTAGGGATTCGTATAACAGTTTATCCAAGATCAATAATACTTCATAATAATCAATTGTGAAGCAGAATTCAAAAATAAAGATCAAAACATGGATACAATCAAAGATAGTAACCATAATAGACATCTTGGACAAAAAGGAAAATTTTAATTTTTCGGTGAATAGTGTCGTATTCGTGAATAGTACCGTATACGTGAATAGTGCCGTATACGTGAATAGTAACCCCTACACAAAAAGTTCCAAATTTGATAAAAACTCATATCAATATTTCAGCATAATGATATTGAAGAAAATAATATCATTTAAGAAGAAAATAATATCCCTTACCTCAAGATATCAGTACTTCTGGTCGGAATACCGGTATAAGGCTGAAAGAAACTTGCTCTGATGAATAGAAACTCTCAAAGTATCTAAATACTCACAAAATACACTCAATAATCTAGAGAGAGAAAGAGAGAAAACTTGTTTCTGGTGTGATTTTCAATTCTAACTTAGCCCTCTATTTATAGGAAAATTTTAGTAGGTTTGACCTGCAACCTGATGGCTTTACCTGCTACTATTCCCACCCACCACATTTGAAATATAATTCAGCACATTTCTTCACCAACCACAAGTGGGGCCCACCAATTCTAGAATTTTCCATCAAAATGATAAACTCCGAAAATTCAACAATTTCTGAACCAGTCATCTTGTAAAATTCATAATAAATCATACGTTCATTTTTAACGGTTCAAAATTTGTGGACATATACTCAACTTATATATGTATAACATATCCAAAAATTACCACGATCCAACGGTCGGATTAAAAATTATAACACCCGCAATATTTCTCAAAAACCCTGATTTTTTTTAATACCTCCATTCCGATAAAAATACTGATAAAACAACTCAACATTAACTCCTTCATTTTTAACCACAAAAATATATCCCTCATTTATATCCACATAAAATAAATATTTCCTTATCATATGAATCAATAATTAATTATTCACAAATAATATTACAGAATCACATTTATGACAACCAGGCCGTTCCCAGGAAAGAGGGGGCTTTCCAATAAGGATTTCTCCTTACTGGCGCGCAATTAGATGACCAAACCTCTCCTTAGACAGAACTTTCTAGACATTGCCAATAATGTTATCTAATAATATTATTCAAATAATATGAATTATTGATCTGATAATGGAAAATACTGTGCAGCAACAATTATTGAAACAACAATAATATAAAATATCAATGCAACAATTATTGAATCAATAAAATAAAATATTGAACAATAACTACTGTAACAATTATTGAGTAGTGCCTTCTTACGTAAGAATCAATAATTGGTGCAATACCGTGTGCTACTGTATTTTAACCACCGGGTATTCCAACAGTATTAACGGTAACAACTACGCCGTTATTTATACTTGTCGTTTTCTTCATCCAATCGCTTTCCGTTATGGGGCCCACACAAGGCTGCGTCGTCGTACGAATATTCCCCGACAGCAAGAATATTCCACGACCAACCGAATATTCACCGACCAAAAATAAATATTTTATAACCACTTGCTTATTTTGCAAAATTTGCACATTTCACCCATAACCAAAGTATTATATCAAATTAACCCCTTATTATTCACAATAATATTTAGAGAAAATTTGATTTTATTCATTAATAAGTTGGGGTCTTACAACCTCCCCTCCTTATGAAATTTCGTCCTCGAAATTGACGTACGTACCTGATGTTTCAAAAAGGTGAGGATACCTCGCTTTCATTTCTGATTCCAACTCCCAGGTCATTTCTTCAATAGCATGGTTTCTCCACAAAACCTTAACTTGTGGTATAACCTTCGTGCGTAGGACATGCTCTTTCCTATCCAAGATCTTAACAGGTACCTCCTCGTACGTTAAATCTTCAGCTATCTCGTCTGGTTCTAACTCAATAATGTGGTTCGGGTCTTTAACATATTTACGAAGCATAGATATGTGAAAAACATTATGAACACGAGACATGCTTGGAGGTAATGCGAGTCTATATGCCACATTTCCTATTCGCTCAAGAATCTCAAATGGACCAACAAATCTTGGATTGAGCTTTCCTCTCTTCCCAAATCTTGTAACTCCCTTCCATGGTGCAACACGTAACAATACATGATCCCCAATATTAAATTCCACGTCCTTCCGATGAAGATCCGCATAACTCTTTTGTCGATCCTGTGCCGTTTGTATACGTTGTCGAATCGTTTGGATCTTCTCTGTAGTAATGCGTACCAACTCTGGTCCCAACAATGTTGCTTCACCCACCTCGTCCCAGCATACTGGAGAACGACATTTTCTTCCATACAACGCCTCGAATGGAGCCACACCTATGCTCGCCTGATAACTGTTGTTGTAGGAGAATTCCACCAATGGTAGGTACTTATCCCAACTCCCTTTGAGATCTAGGACACAAAGTCTTAATAGATCTTCAAGAGTTTGAATAGTCCTCTCTGATTGTCCGTCCGTTTGAGGATGGTATGCCGAACTGAATCGTAAATCCGTGCCCATAGCTTTCTGCAAGCTAACCCAAAATCGTGAAGTGAATCTTGGGTCACGATCCGAAACTATGGATACTGGCATGCCATGCAATCTCACAATCTCGTTCACGTACATACTAGCAAGACGTTCAAGGGAATAAGTCTCACGTATCGGCAAGAAATGAGCGGACTTGGTTAATCTATCAACAATAACCCAAATCGCATCTATGCCTTGAGAAACCTTGGGAAGACCCGTAACAAAATCCATAGTAATGTGTTCCCACTTCCATTTCGGAATCTCAAGTGGTTGCAATGGACCCTTTGGTACTTGATGCTCCGCTTTTACACGTTGACAAGTTAAACATCTCGAGATAAACTCCGCGATCTCTCTTTTCATATTGCTCCACCAAAATGTATGTCGAAGATCGTGATACATTTTGGTACTCCCAGGATGGATTGCAAACGGTGTGTTGTGTGCCTCCATCATTATTCTATGCTTCAAGTCAAAATCGTTAGGAACACAAAGTCTGGAGTTGACTCGAAGTATTCCTTCTTCATCGATTCTTGCTTCTGGAATAGCACCTTCTTGCACTTTCTTCTTCATACGCATCAGCTCCATGTCCGTAGCTTGAGCAGCTTTAACTTTATCGATTAAAGTCGGTTCTACTCGTATATTTGATATCATCATGTGGGTACTTGGAGCCTTCATCTCTATCTCCATCCTTTGCAAGTCATACAAAATGGGCCTTTGTGTTAACAACATTGCACTCGTACCCGCATATGATCTTCTACTCAATGCGTCAGCTACTACGTTTGCTTTTCCAGGATGGTATTGGATGGTATGATCGTAATCTTTCAACAGCTCGAGCCAACGTCGCTGCCGCATGTTGAGTTCCTTTTGGGTGAAGAAATATTTGAGGCTTTTATGATCTGTATAGATCTCCACTTTCTCCCCATACAGGTAGTGTCTCCAGATCTTCAACGCAAAAACGACTGCTGCCAACTCCAAATCATGAGTAGGATAATTCCTCTCATATTCTTTGAGTTGTCGTGAGGCATAGGCTATGACTTTCCCATGTTGCATGAGAACACATCCTAACCCTTTGCCTGAAGCATCGCTGTAGATAACAAATCCATCCGAACCAGATGGTATTGTCAGAACAGGTGCCGAAATGAGTCTCCTCTTGAGTTCTTGGAAACTCTTCTCGCATTCCTCACTCCATACGAATTTTGTATCTTTCCGAGTCAGCTGAGTTAACGGAGTAGCGATTCGAGAAAATCCTTCCACAAATCTCCGATAATAACCAGCTAAGCCCAGAAAGCTACGTACTTCGGTTACCGACTTCGGTTGCTCCCAACTTTGTATGGCTTCAATCTTCGCCGGGTCGACAGATACTCCATGTTTTGACACCACGTGCCCAAGGAATGCTACTTCCTCAAGCCAGAACTCGCATTTCTTCAGTTTGGCATATAGCTTGTTTTCACGAAGCCTTTGCAGTACCAGCTTCAAATGGCGCTCATGATCTTCACGGCTTTTGGAATAGATGAGGATGTCATCAATAAAGACAACAACGAACTGATCCAAATATTCTTTGAATACACGGTTCATCATATCCATGAAGGCAGCAGGAGCATTAGTCAATCCAAAAGACATTACTAAGAATTCATAATGCCCGTACCGAGTTCTGAAGGCAGTCTTTGGAATATCCTCAGTTTTAATCTTCAGCTGATGATATCCAGAACGAAGATCGATCTTTGAAAAGAATTGTGCTCCTTGCAACTGGTCAAACAGGTCATCAATGCGAGGTAGCGGATACCTATTCTTGATAGTGACATGATTCAATTCTCGATAGTCGATACAAAGTCGCATACTCCCGTCTTTCTTCTTTACGAATAAAACAGGAGCACCCCAAGGAGACGTACTAGGACGAATAAAACCGATGTCCAACAACTCCTGTAGTTGGACTTTTAACTCCTGAAGTTCAATAGGAGCCATTCGATATGGAGTTTTAGAAATGGGCTTTGTACCGGGTTCAAGGTCAATAAAGAATTCAACTTCACGTTCTGGGGGTAGACCAGGAAGTTCTTCAGGAAATACATCGGGAAATTCTCTAACAATAGAAATATTATTCAAATCTGACTTGTCTTTGTTCAAATCCATAACATGGGCTAAGAAAGCTTGACATCCGTTTTTCAATAAACGAATAGCTTTGTGGCTTGATATGACAGTGACTGATTTTAGTGGTTTAGTAGTTTGAATTCGTATGACAGGTTGGTTAGGAATATGAAAACTAACAACCTTACGAAAACAATCAATTTTAGCATGATGAGTGGTTAACCAATCAATTCCTAAAATCACATCAAAAGCAAGTATCTTTAAAGAGATAAGATCAACAGGTAATGTGATAGTGCCAACTTGGATCATGCAAGATTTATAAACTGTAGATGTAACGAAGGTTTCACCCAACGGAGTTTCAACAGATAAGTTAAAGTCCAATTTCTCCGGAGTCAAGTTTAAACGTTGAGCACAAGCAGGAGAGATAAAAGAATGGGTAGAACCGGTATCTAGTAAAGTATAAACTTCGCAAGAATTCAAGATTAGCTTACCCGTGATCACCTCGTTCGGGTTTCTCGCGTTTTGGCCAGTAACGACAAACGCCCTTCCAGGAACCGCTGATTTCGACTTATCCGGGACAGCTTTTGGAGTCACCATCCCCGCTGAACTTGGTTTTGCTACAGAACACTCTCGAGCTATATGACCCTCCTTTCCACAGTTATAACATACCTTGGATTGTTGTGGGCAGTTTGGGCTGATATGTCCCTCTTTCCCACATTTGTAACATACGACCGGTGGTCGTTCTCCTCCCCTAAAAACAGTTGATGTTTGTGCTGACGTCTTCACGTTATCATTGTTGTACCTTCTCTTCTTGAAATCTCCTCCCGACTCGCTCCTTCTATTATCAC
Organism: Panax notoginseng; assembly: GCA_016801055.1. NCBI lineage: Eukaryota > Viridiplantae > Streptophyta > Magnoliopsida > Apiales > Araliaceae > Panax > Panax notoginseng. The sequence continues at coordinate 292,457,210 of CM029012.1, read as the reverse complement.
GACCACGATTACCACCAGAGTGGTTACCGCTTTTGTCCGAATGTTTTCCTCCCTGCTGGTTTTCATTGCTTCGATGACTGCTGCCACCGGTATGACCCTGGTTGTGGTCCCTCGGTTGCACATACTCATTATCTCGCTCTAATAATTGAGCCCTGTTTACAACATCTGAATATAAAGAAAATTTATGAGAGATAAGATATTGTCGAATCTCGGGTTTTAGACCTCTCAGAAACATCCTTGTCATTCGTTCCTCATTTTCGACCAAATGAGGTGCAAACCTGGATAACTCTGCAAACTTCGCCTCGTACTGGGACACCGTCATGTTGTTTTGTTCCAGTCTGATAAACTCTACCTCCTTCATATGACGAATACTTTCAGGAAAGTACTTGTCATTGAACAGTTTTTGAAATGTTTCCCAGGACATGTTGAGTGCGTCAGGCTGGGTACGCTTCACAGACTCCCACCAGTAGTCTGCCTCACCGCGGAACATAAAGGTGGCGAATGGAACCTTCTGTTCCTCCGTGCATCCCAAGACATCGAATATCTTGGTAATTTGCTTGACCCACGTTTCCGCCATGATCGGATCCGGCTTTCCCTTAAATTCTGGTGGTCCCAATTCTTTGAACTGCTTAGCTGTGACAAACCGCGCGTTATCATTTCCACCCGTATTCTGCACACGAGTCTCCCTCGTCTGATTTTGCATGAACTGCAAAAAGCTCCTAAACATTCCATCATTCATCGTTTGCTCGGTAACGTTGTTTACAGGAGGAATATTGCCTTCCTGTTGCACGTTCCCCTGGGTGGTGATCAAAGGTGTCTCCACGGTCTAATTTACTCCATTATTAACGTTCTCAGCTGCCATTCTTAAATACTGCCATAAAACAAGGGTTAATAGTCATGTCATATATTATCCCTATACTCTGACCGACCAAATAAACACCAAATAAACTTAGTCAGGTCATACTAGCGAAGGAATTTTCCGTCTCTCCCCTCCTAGTTCTTGTCTCACATCTCAGCCAGGGATCATATCCCTAAGCTCTGATACCAACTGTGACGCCCCCAAAATAGGTATACAACACCCATTCTGAGTCGCCAAATACATGGCACAGAAAGCAAACTACAACTTCAATAATACAATTGTCGTGCAAAATACGACAACACATACTGTGAGTTTAAATACAAATATATGATAGGGCTCAATTATTAGAGCGAGATAATGAGTATATTCAACCGAGGGACCACAACCAGGGACATACCGGTGGTGGCAGTCATCGGAGCAATGAAAACCAGCAGGGAGGAAAACATTCGGACAAAAGCGGTAACCACTCTGGTGGTAATCGTGGTCGTGATAGTAGAAGGAGCGAGTCGGGAGGAGATTTCAAGAAGAGAAGTGTAAGACCCCAACTTATTAATGAATAAAATCAAATTTTCTCTAAATATTATTGTGAATAATAAGGGGCTAATTTGATATAATACTTTGGTTATGGGTGAAATGTGCAAATTTTGTAAATAAGCAAGTGGTTATAAAATATTTATTTTTGGTCGGTGAATATTCGGTTGGTCGTGGAATATTCTTGCTGTCGGGGAATATTCGTACGACGACGCAGCCTTGTGTGGTCCCCATAACGGAAAGCGATTGGATGAAGAAAACGACAAGTATAAATAACGGCGTAGTTGTTACCGTTAATACTGTTAGAATACCCGGTGGTTAAAATACAGTAGCACGCGGTATTGCACCAATTATTGATTCTTACGTAAGAAGGCACTACTCAATAATTGTTACAGTAGTTATTGTTCAATATTTTATTTTATTGATTCAATAATTGTTGCATTAATATTTTATATTATTGTTGTTTCAATAATTGTTGCTGCACAGTATTTTCCATTATCAGATCAATAATTCATATTATTTGAATAATATTATTAGATAACATTATTGGCAATGTCTAGAAAGTTCTGTCTAAGGAGAGGTTTGGTCATCTAATTGCGCGCCAGTAAGGAGAAATCCTTATTGGAAAGCCCTCTCTTTCCTGGGAACGGCCTGGTTGTCATAAATGTGATTCTGTAATATTATTTGTGAATAATTAATTATTGATTCATATGATAAGGAAATATTTATTTTATGTGGATATAAATGAGGGATATATTTTTGTGGTTAAAATGAAGGAGTTAATGTTGAGTTGTTTTATCAGTATTTTTATCGGAATGGAGGTATTAAAAATCAAATCAGGGTTTTTGAGAAATATTGCGGGTGTTATAATTTTTAATCCGACCGTTGGATCGTGGTAATTTTTGGATATGTTATACATATATAAGTTGAGTATATGTCCACAAATTTTGAACCGTTAAAAATGAACGTATGATTTATTATGAATTTTACAAGATGACTGGTTCAGAAATTGTTGAATTTTCGGAGTTTATCATTTTGATGGAAAATTCTAGAATTGGTGGGCCCCACTTGTGGTTGGTGAAGAAATGTGCTGAATTATATTTCAAATGTGGTGGGTGGGAATAGTAGCAGGTAAAGCCATCAGGTTACAGGTCAAACCTACTAAAATTTTTCTATAAATAGAGGGCTAAGTTAGAATTGAAAATCACACCAGAAACAAGTTTTCTCTCTTTCTCTCTCTAGATTATTGAGTATATTTTGTGAGTATTTAGATACTTTGAGAGTTTCTATTCATCAGAGCAAGTTTCTTTCAGCCTTATACCGGTATTCCGACCAGAAGTACTGATATCTTGAGGTAAGGGATATTATTTTCTTCTTAAATGATATTATTTTCTTCAATATCATTATACTGAAATATTGATATGAGTTTTTATCAAATTTGGAACTTTTTGTATAGGGATTACTATTCACGTATACTGCACTATTCACGTATACGGTACTATTCACGAATACGACACTATTCACCGAAAAATTAAAATTTTCCTTTTTATCCAAGATGTCTATTATGGTTACTATCTTTGATTGTATCCATGTTTTGATCTTTATTTTTGAATTCTGCTTCACAATTGATTATTATGAAGTATTATTGATCTTGGATAAACTGTTATACGAATCCCTACTATTTGTCCTTCTGTCTCATTGGATTCGTTTTCTTTAAGATATTTTTCATCATCCTCAGTCCTAAATGATGATATTACTGAATATCTTTGGCCTGTAGTGCAAAGATGTATGATTACTTGATGAATATCTTTGGCCTGTAGTGCAAAGATGAACAGGTGTTGAGATGAACATGACTGACAGGTGATACAAATGAATATCTTTGGCCTGTAGTGCAAAGATGAATATTTGGATAAAGATGATTATTAATTGATGTTACAGGAATAAAATATTGATGATGGACTTTTAAATCTTAGAAGATAGTAGAATTCTTTCTCTACTTGACTCTTCTAATGGTTTGCTGTTTCCGCTGCAGTTGTTGATCTAAAACTTGTTGTCGATTATATTCTATCAGATTTTTCCCTGTTGAAGACTAACGATAATTTGTTTGTATATTATCTTAGTCATAATATTCTTTACTGGGCTAGTTGAGCTCACCCTTTTCCTTTTTGTTCCATTTTTCTTCTCAGGAGGTGAGAACATAGCAGGATCTAGTCGGGGTATGGAGTGATGGTTCTAGAAAGATGTTTTAGCAGTCCTCACTATTTCTGTAAAATAGTGTTTGAATAATTGTAATGAGGATTTATTTGAGTGTGGATATCGTCTAGAAGACAATATTTGTATTTAAACTCACAGTATGTGTTGTCGTATTTTGCACGACAATTGTATTATTGAAGTTGTAGTTTGCTTTCTGTACCATGTATTTGGCGACTCAGAATGGGTGTTGTATACCTATTTTGGGGGCGTCACAAGAAGGTATAACAATGATAACGTGAAGACGTCAGCACAAACATCAACTGTTTCTAGGGGAGGAGAACGACCACCGGTCGTATGTTACAAATGTGGAAAAGAGGAACATATCAGTCCAAACTGCCCACAACAATCCAAGGTATGTTATAACTGTGGAAAGGAGGGTCATATAGCTCGAGAGTGTTCTGTAGCAAAACCAAGTTCAGCGGGGATTGTGACTCCAAAAGTTGTCCCGTACTTTCATGGGTTGAAAAACCGCCGCCCAAAGCCCGGCCCGCGGGCCTGGGCCTCTTTTATCAGGTCTAACGTATACACTCCCACCCACCACCAAACAAATAATATTCAGTAATTATGTATACACCTCACCCCCACCCCCACAAAAAAATAATACTTACTGATTATGTATACCCCCATCCCGCCCAGCCCCCACCTCCACTGTAAGACCCCAACCTTTTTATGAATAAATATTTAATTTTCTCTAAATATTATTTTGAATAGTAAGGTGTTGATTTGATATAATGTTATAGTTATGAGTGATATGTGCAAATTTTGCAAAGTAAACAAGTTGTCATAAAATATACGTTTGGTTGGGGAATATTCTTTATGTCGGGAAATATTCGTACGACGACGCAATCATTGGTGGACCCCACAACAGAATAGCTGTCGGATATAAAAAGCGACAAAAATAACCTTTTCATAAAATAACGGCAAGACTTTTACTGTTAAACTGTTGAAATACCCGGTGATAAAAGTACAGTAATACGCGTTGTTCCACAGTAGTACGCGATATTGCACAGTAGGACACAGTATTGCACAGTATCTCTGATTATTGATACTTACGTAAGAAGTCACTTAGTTTCATTTAATAATTGTCACAGTAGTTGCTGCATATATAGTATTTCATATTATTGATTCAATTATTGTCACAATATTATCTGCACAATATTTTATATTATTAAATTAATTATGACACCCCCAAATCCGGTACTTCCATTTTCACGGGATTTGGTGTTCACTGTACAAATATCATCTATCTATTTACCCATAAATAAAATGCAAACCATGCAACAAATAGAAATAAATAATAAATCTCTCCCCTTATGGGGTTACATCAACTTCATAATAAATAAATCCCATGTCACTCTAACCTTAAATCATCTGTGCGGAAACATAAACAAATAAGTCTTAAGTAATATCAATTCTAATTATCATTACATAGCCACATAAATAATCAATTTTCATTACTTGCTAATCTTGCCCTTGCCTTTACTAGTGGAAGATTCGTCTGCTCTTTCGTTCTTAACTGCAATATTATTATTATGCAAGAGTGAGCACGATTGCCCACAAGTATAAAAATATAACAATGAATAATAACATGCAAGAGAAAATAATAACTTCGGATATAAAAGCTCAACTTTTGAATCAAGAATGAATAACAAGAGTCAAAAGAAATTCTGAGGGTCATAAGACCTTGAACTATGTCCTAGGTTGTCAAATATTTATTCTTGAAACCTTTAACAGTCATAAGACTATGGACTCTTCTTCTCGTACTTAGGGGGATCAACCCTTAGTACCATACTGTGCACAATATCTTAACGCTAAAGCGTAAATAATCCCCTATAAAGGGTTGTTCATCTCAGTTTGATATTCAAGTCCGCGCCGAAGGAAGTTTGGTTTGGATGATTCAATAAGGGTTCTAAAATTTAGAACGTTCATCAACTATGGACTATTCGAATCAATAAGATTCACTAGTCTAACAAGGTTCAACAATAATGATATTCAATTTGAATAATAATCTCAAGAAGTATACAATAAGACAATTATTGTATAACAAATTCATACTTTGAAAGGATAATCAATCTTTAATATAACAATTTGAACTTGAATAATAGTAATGAGAATTTACTCAAGGTAAATAATAAACTTGAACAATGATAACAAGTAAGGGTAGTAAACTTGCCTCGTGCGTAGATTACACTTTAACTAAACTCGTTCTTTGAATTTAATCAAACATATCATTTACATTCACAATACCCGTCAATTATAACGTAACTAATCATAGTAACTTCATTCTTTTTGTCTAACTTTGGTTATGACTAAACTTAGTCAATATATCACATTCATTGTCACATAATTTACACTTCACAAATAACAAACTAATTATGTATTCAATAATTCAATTCACATGAAATTATGTTATTTACATGTTAAACATCTATTTTATCACCTCATTATACTTTTAACATTTTTACATGTTCATTAATTAAGTTACTAACACATTGCTAGACTTAAGTATTTAAAAAATTCCATTCCTGTACATTCTGGAGAGTGGCGCTGCGGCGCCACTTTTATACTAGGTCTTGGGGCTGCGGCCAGATACATGGCGCTGCGACGAGAGAAATAGGCAGGCAACCAGAACTGCGGCGCGGCGCACCAGTTGCAGAAATGGCAGTTCGCGAAAAATTGCAGAACATGCCAATTTCTATAAATTTCTAAATTTCTGCACGAATTTAGACATACCCACATGATATAATTCATACATAATCGTTACCCATCAATTACAGAATGAATTTAACTCATTAAACACATAATTACAGAATTAAAATATGTGAATTTCACTGACTTTGATGTTCTTGAAGGTTTTAAAAATAAATCATGAAATTTAATACTACGGATTCGTTATAACACCGAATCCGTTCATTTAAGGTTTGGTCTCTTCGTATCAACATGCATAATCAAATAAGAGTATAAATTTTACTAAATCATTTATGTTTGACACATTAAATTTACGTATAAGGGACATATGGCCAAAACCCAAACTCTGTAAATTTTGAAATAACAAGTCATCATATTACGAAACTTATTGTGACGCCCCCAAAATAGGTATACATCACCTATTCTGACTCGTCAAATACATGGTACAAAATTCAAATACAACTTAATTATACAACAGTCGTGTAAAATACGACTAAACATATGCTGTGAGTTTTAATACAAATATTTTTCAGATAAACAATATACAAACTCAATGAGGTCCTCATTACATTTATTACCACACTATTACATAGAATAGTGAGGACTACTAATGCTATCATCTGGTCCATCACTCCGTTTCCCGACTCGTCCCAACTATATTCTCATTTCCTGAAAAGAACAGTGAAAGAAAGGGTGAGCTCAACTAGCCAGTAAGAAATATTATGACTAAGATAATGCAAAATAAATTATCATTAGCCTTAAATAGTGTTAAACTGATACAATATAACAAACATCAAGTTTAACTGCAGCGGAACAAGTAACCCATTAGAAGAGTCAAGTAGAGAATAAAATCTACTATCTTCTATGATTTAAAAGATTTTTCATGACTTTTATCGCTGAGACTCAGCTTAATAAATAATCCACATCATCGAATCACCCCTGCACTACGACCAAGGATATTCTTTAGTATCACGACCACAATTATCCATGCACTACGGGCCAAGAATATTTGTGTATTCATTAATGGTCATGATCATGCCAACCACTGTCCATCAATACACTACGGGTCAATGATGACTTTTACCACATCATTTGTAACATTACGATCATGATTATACCGAATAATCCCTGGTCATAATCATACCAAGTCCATCTATGCACTACAGGCCACAGATGACTTTCAACAGAATATAAACATGAGAATGATGACAATGATATAAGAATTCAATAAAATAAATTCAAGAATTAATTTATCAAGGAACCAACAACATCTAAATTGTCAACATGATACTGCTTTGTAGAGTAAAATTCAAGAATGCTCAGAAGAATATTTTCATGAAAAGATACTGGATAAAGCGCAAATATCAAAGATATTCCACTAATTTTATGGAGTATAAAAGCCAAAACTTTAACCAACTGAGTATAATAAAGAATGGAATAACAAAATAAATCAGCATACATGCGATAGACCGCACAGACAGGTTATTCCAACAAAAAAATAAATAGTGGAACCAGGTCATGCGTAAATGCACCGACAGGATATTCCGACAGAATAATAAATAATGGAACCAGGTCCGGCGTAAACGCACAGACATGATATTCCAACACAATAATAAATAATGAAACCAGGTCCGGCATAAAGCACAGACAGGATATTCCGACAGAATAATAAATAATGGAACCAGGTCCGACGTAAAGCACAGACAGGATATTCCGACAGAATAATAAATAATGTAATAACAGAAGAATTTCACCAAGTATAGGGTAGCCCGCATATACCGGTTATTCCAACAGAATAATAAAGAATGGAATAACAGAAGTTCTCTTCATGAATAAGAAAGAAAGAATACCCTTTACGAATACAACAAATAATATCCCTTACCGTAAAAGAAACTTGATATCGGAATAGTGAAGTAGCAGAATACTTTTCTTCTTTCTCTCTATAGTTTCTCTCTCTAGATTTTCAGTGAATTCGTAAGAAAATAATGAAGAAATGAGCTTCTATTTATAAAAAAATAGACTGCATAGTAACTAACTCATGAACGGTCTAGATTGATTTACTTTAATCTGACGGTCCATATTTAAAGCAAAATCTTTTAAATAAAATATAATATATTCTATTTATAATCTAATAAAATGAATAACTTTATAAAAGATTTTACTATGCAAATACTATGCAGGCACTATGCAAATACTATGTAAAATAAAATATAATATATTCTAATTATTGTCTAATAAAACAGATAATTTTATAAAAGTATTCTGTTTTATATAAAAAGATTTTACTATTAGCTTAATAAAACGAATAACTTTATAAAAGTATTCTGTTTTATATAAAAAGATTTTCTGTTTTATTACATTAATAATACCAATAAAACAAAACTGAGTGACTTATCCTGTAAGCATCAGTAATCAATACCGTGTGCTACTATGCAACCATACGTATTAATGTACTTTTACTACTGAGTAGTTCAACAGTATTAATGGTAAAACTTCCGCCGTTATTCATGATACATTTTTGTACTCCCAAGATGGATTGCAAACGGTGTGTTGTGCGCCTCCATCAAGATTTTATACTTTAAATCAGGGTCGTTAGGAACATAAAATCTGGAGTAGACTCGAAGTATTCCTTCTTTATCGATTCTTGCTTCCGGCATAACACCTTCTTGCACTTTCTTCCTCATACGTATCAGCTCCAGGTCTGTAGCTTGAGCAACTTTAACTTTATCAATTAAAGTCGGTTCTACTCGTATATTCGCCATCATCACATGGGTCCCTGGAGTCTTTAACTCTATCTCCATCCTTTGCAAGTCACACAAAATGGGCCTTTGTGTTGACAATATCGCACTTGTACCCGCATATGATCTTCTACTCAATGCGTCAGCTACCACGTTCGCTTTTCTAGGATGGTATTAAATGGTATGATCATAATCTTTCAACAGTTCAAGCCAACGTCGTTGTCGCATGTTGAGTTCCTTTTGAGTGAAGAAATATTTGAGGCTTTTATGATCCGTAAAGATCTCCACTTTCTCCCCATACAAGTAATGCCTCCAAATTTTAAGTGCGAAGACAACAGCTGCTAACTCTAGATCATGAGTAGGATAATTCCTCTCATATTATTTGAGTTGTCTTGAGGCATAGGCTATGACTTTCCCATGTTGCATGAGAACACATCCCAACCCTTTGCCCGAAGCATCACTATAGATGACAAATCCCTTCGAGCCAGATGGTATTGTCAGAACAGGTGCTGAAATGAGTCTCCTCTTGAGTTCTTGAAAACTCTTCTCACATTCTTCGCTCCAACCGAACTTTGTATCTTTCCGTGTCAGCTGAGTTAATGGAGTAGCGATTCGAGAAAATCCTTCCACAAATCTCCGATAATAACCAGCTAAACCGAGAAAGCTACGTACTTCGGTCACTGATTTAGGTTGCTCCCAACTTTGAATTGCTTCAATCTTTGCCAGGTCAACAGATATTCCATGACTTGATACTACGTGCCCAAGGAATGCTACTTCCTCAAGCCAGAAATCGCATTTCTTCAACTTGGCATAAAGCTTGTATTCACGAAGCTTTTGGAGTGTCAGCCTCACGTGTTGCTCACGATCTTCACGGCTTTTGGAATAAATAAGGATGTCATCAATAAAGACGACAACAAAGTGATCTAAATATTCCTTGAATACTCGGTTCATCATATCCATGAAGGCAGCAGGAGCATTAGTCAATCCAAAAGACATGACTAAGAATTCAAAATGCCCGTACCGAGTTCTAAAGGCAGTCTTTGGAATATCCTCAGTTCTAACCTTCAGCTGATGATATCCAGAACGAAGATCGATTTTTGAAAAGAATTGTGCTCCTTGCAACTGGTCAAACAGATCATCAATACGTGGCAATGAGTACCTATTTTTGATGGTGACATGATTCAACTCCCGATAATCAATACAAAGTCGCATACTTCCATCTTTCTTCTTCACAAATAGAATAGGAGCACCCCAAGAAGAAGTACTAGGACGAATAAAGCTAATGTCTAACAATTCCTGCAGTTGGGTCTTTAACTCCTGAAGTTCAATAGGAGCCATTCGATATGGGGCTTTGGAAATGAGTTTTGTACTGGGTTCAAGGTCGATACAAAATTCAATTTCACGCTCTGGGGGTAGGCCAAGAAGTTCTTTAGGGAATACGTAAGGAAATTCATTAACAATAGAAATATCATTCAAAACTGAAGTATTTTTGTTTAGATCCGTGACATGAGCTAAGAAAGCTTGACATCCATTTTTCAATAAACGAATAGCTTTATAGCTTGAGATGACAGTGATTGATTTTAATGGTTTGGTTGTTTGAATTCGAATTTTTGCATGATGAGTAGTTAACCAATCAATCCCTAGAATTACATTAAATGCAAGTATTTTCAATGAAATAAGATCGACAGGTAATGTGAGGGTACCGATTTAAACCAAACAAGACTTATAAACAGTGGATGTAATGAAGGTTTCTCCCAACGGAGTTTCCACAGATAAGTCAAAGTCTAATTTCTCCGAAGTCAAATTTAATCGTTGAGCGCAACTAGGAGAAATAAAAGAATGGATAGAACCGCTATCAAATAAGGTATAGACTTCGCTAGAGTTTATGATAAGCTTACCCGTGATGACCTCGTTCGGGTTCCTTGCTTTCTGGGAGGTCACAACAAACGCTCTCGCTTGCACTACCAGTTTTGACTTTTCTGGGACGTCCTTTGGTGCCTCCATCCTAGCTGAACTTGTCTTCGGTGAACGACAAAATCGGGCTAAGTGACCTTCTCTTCCATAATTATAACATGCTTTGGACGGCATCGTGCAGTTTGTACTGATGTGTCCCTCCCCTCCGCATTTGAAGCATATGATCGGTGGTCGTTTTCCTTCCTTAACCACGGGTGTTGGTGCTGACGTCTTTCCATCATTGTTGAATCTCCTCTTCTTGAAATGTCCATTCTTATTATTTTGGCCATGATTACCACCGAAGTGGTTACCATTTCTGGCCTGCTGATTCCCTCCACGCTTGTTGTCACCGCTTCGAAGACTGCTTTCACTGGTATTATCATTTTACATGTTGCTCTCTTTTGGTTGCGTTGACTCGTTACCGCGTTCCACTAACTGAGCCCTATTTACAACATCTGAATACAAACACAGTTTATGAGAAATAAGATATTGACGTATCTCCGGCTTCAAACCTCTTAAAAATATCCGCGTCATTCTCTCTTCATTATCCACCAAGTGGGACGCAAACCGGGACAGCTCGGTAAACTTAGCTTCGTACTGCGACATGGTCATATTATTCTGCTCCAACTTGATGAACTCTACCTCTTTCATGTGACGAATACTTTCAGGAAAGTACTTGTCATTAAACAGTTCTTGGAACTTCTCCCAAGACATCTTCAGTGCAGCAGGTTGAATACGCTTTACCGATTCCCACCAGTAATCTGCCTCTCCTCGCAATATAAAGGTGGCAAAGGGAACCTTTTGCTCCTCGGCGCATCTTAAGACATCAAATATCTTGGTGATCTGCTTTATCCACGTTTTCGCCTTAAGTGGTTTTGGTTTTCCAATAAACTCCGGTGGTCCCAGCTCCTTGAATTGTTTAGCGGTGACCGTCCGAGAGTTTTCAGTGTTTCTACCTATATTTTGGACAGGAGCCGCTCTCGCCTGCTGTTGCATGAATTGCATAAAGCCTCTGAACATTCCATCATTCATCATTTGGTCAGTGTTGTTGTTTACTTGAGGATTATCGCCTTCCTGATGCACATTATCCTGATTAATGATATGTGGTGAATCAACGGTCGCCTGTGCTCCATTGCTATTCTCAACATTCTCGGATGTCATTTTCAAATACTGCCACAAAACAAGGGTTAAATAACATATCACATATTATCTCTATACTCTGACCGACCAATTAAATACCAAATAAACTTAGGTAGGTCATACCGGCGAAGGAATTTCCCGTCTCTCCCCTCCTAGTTCTAGTCTCACATCTTAGCCAGGGATCATATCTCTAAGCTTTGATACCAACTGTGACACCCCCAAAATAGGTACACATCACCTATTCTGAGTCGTCGAATACATGGTACAAAATTCAAATACAACTTAATTATACAACAGTCGTGTAAAATACGACTAAACATATGCTGTGAGTTTTAATACAAATATTTTTCAGATAAACAATATACAAACTCAATGAGGTCCTCATTACATTTATTACCACACTATTACATAGAATAGTGAGGACTACTAATGCTATCATCTGGTCCATCACTCCGTTTCCCGACTCGTCCCAACTATATTCTCATTTCCTGAAAAGAACAGTGAAAGAAAGGGTGAGCTCAACTAGCCCAGTAAGAAATATTATGACTAAGATAATGCAAAATAAATTATCATTAGCCTTAAATAGTGTTAAACTGATACAATATAACAAACATCAAGTTTAACTGCAGCGGAACAAGTAACCCATTAGAAGAGTCAAGTAGAGAATAAAATCTACTATCTTCTATGATTTAAAAGATTTTTCATGACTTTTATCGCTGAGACTCAGCTTCATAAATAATCCACATCATCGAATCACCCCTGCACTACGACCAAGGATATTCTTTAGTATCACGACCACAATTATCCATGCACTACGGGCCAAGAATATTTGTGTATTCATTAATGGTCATGATCATGCCAACCACTGTCCATCAATACACTACGGGTCAATGATGACTTTTACCACATCATTTGTAACATTACGGTCATGATTATACCGAATAATCCCTGGTCATAATCATACCAAGTCCATCTATGCACTACAGGCCACAGATGACTTTCAACAGAATATAAACATGAGGATGATGACAATGATATAAGAATTCAATAAAACAAGTTCAAGAATTAATTTATCCATGAACCAATAACGTCCAAATTGTCAACATGATACTGCTTTGTGGAGTAAAATTCAAGAATGCTCGGAAGAATATTTTCATGAAAAGATACTGGATGAAGCGCAAATATCAAGGATATTACACTAATTTCATGGAGTATAAAAGTCAAAACTTTAACCAACTGAATATAATAAATAATGGAATAACAAAAGAAATCAGCATACATGCGATAGACCGCACAGACAGGTTATTCCAACAGGAAAATAAATAATGGAACCAGGTCATGCGTAAACGCACCGGCAGAATATTCCGACAAAATAATAAATAATGGAACCAGGTCCGGCGTAAAGCACAGACAGGATATTCCGACAGAATAATAAATAATAGAATCAGGTCTGGCGTAAAGCACAGACAGGATATTCCGACAGAATAATAAATAATGTAATAACAGAAGAATTTCACCAAGTATAGGGTAGCCCGCATATATCGGTTATTCCAACAGAATAATAAAGAATGGAATAACAGAAGTTCTCTTCATGAATAAGAAAGAAAGAATACTCTTTACGAATACAACAAATAATATCCCTTACCGTAAAAGAAACTTAATATCGGAATAGTGAAGTAGCAGAATACTTTTCTTCTTTCTCTCTATAGTTTCTCTCTCTAGATTTTCAGTGAATTCGTAAGAAAATAATGAAGGAATGTGCTTCTATTTATAGAAAAATGGACTGCATAGTAACTAACTCATGAACGGTCTAGATTGATTTACTTTAATCTGACGGTCCATATTTAAAGCAAAATCATTTAAATAAAATGTAATATATTCTATTTATAATCTAATAAAACGAATAACTTTATAAAAGATTTTACTATGCAAATACTATGCAGGCACTACGCAAACACTATGCATAATAAAATATAATATATTCTAATTATTGTCTAATAAAACAGATAACTTTATAAAAGTATTCTGTTTTATATAAAAAGATTTTACTATTAGCCTAATAAAACGAATAACTTTATAAAAGTATTCTGTTTTATATAAAAAGCTTTTCTGTTTTATTACATTAATAATACCAATAAAATAAAACTGAGTGACTTATCACGTAAGCATCAATAATCAATACCGTGTACTACTATGCAACTATGCGTATTACTGTACTTTTACTACCGAGTAGTTCAACAGTATTAATGATAAAACTTCCGCCTTTATTTTCATAAAGTATTTTTGTCGTTTTCTCAATCCGACAATAATTTCGTTGTGAGGTCCACCAATGATTGTGTCATCGTACAAATATTTTCTGTTAAAACGAATATTCCCCGACCAATCGAATATTATATAGCAACTTGCGTACTTTACAAAATTTATAAATATTACCCACAACTATAGCATCATATCAATTTCACTCCATAATATTCAAAAATGATATTTATAGAAAATTTATTTTTATTTATAAAAATTGGGGTCGTACATTAAGCATTTAAAAATAAAAATAAACTCGGAGAAAAAGCAAAATTTGGTGCTTTATAACTAGCACATGAACTAAAGAAAAGAAGTAAAGAGTTCTACTCCATGGCGGTGACTATATTAGCAAAAGTGAAAAAAAGAATCTATGTGAAGGATTATTTGCTGCCCTGCTACTTGCTCATGGAGGCTTGGACCTGGCACAAGAGCAGCATTATATGAATCAAATCAAACCTGAGTATGGTTGAAAGGCTTGAAAATGCAGGAGTTAGGAAGTTACTTGTTCTGCGTGGGATTAGACGTGCTTGGTGGTATCTTCCGAAAGCTAGAGTCCACCTGCTTGAAAGGGAAAGGGTACTTGTTGTCTGCCGGGATGATTAGAGCTTGTGAAGATGAAGAAGAGAGTGAATAGGCTTTTGTCCTGAGGAGACGTGCTGCTTCGGCTCCACCAGGGCAACAGGTATGCAGAATGAAGACGAAGAGTGCTAAAACAAAAGCAGCCAATGTTCTAGAGTGGGCCTTGGCCTTCTTCATGATTGAAATTGTAATTGTGTCGAGGGGAGGGGAGGGGAGGGGAGGGGAGTGAAAAATGAAGGCGTGTTTTGGCAAGATTTATATTTATTAATTCCAAGATCTGATGTGCTGGGGGATGCAAATGGGATCATGTGATTCTGCTTTGACTGGTACTGAATTCCAGATTAGTTGTTATAGTTCATGTGATCACCGGGTCACGTGATAATTTTAAATTGATACTATTAGTTGTTTATACTATTATTATGAATGAATGGTTTTGGTTTTGGTGTTTGTCAAGTAGGAGGATTGGATTATGTTTGTTCCTCCTATCATTCGTTTCTAATTATTTGAAATGTTCTTCCTCTTCCTGCTACTACTAGTTAAACATGGTCACCTGAAACCTACAAGTGGTGTGTTTATTTCCTTGGTACTTGTAAAAATAGTGTGATCCTGATGCAGTATGTGCTATCTCTCTCTAAATGATGAAAATTGATATTGTAGTTGTAGTACATACAGATCGAAAAACAGATGAAAGCTTTATTATTATAAAGATAAAAGAAAAGAAATATCCATGTGGTAAATAAAACATATTAAGAAGTTGAAATATTTTTGGCCATGTTAATTATTTGACCACAAATAAATTTGTACTGGTGTCTGGTGTGGTGTGCTGTGGAAGGAAGAAGTCAAGGAAAAATCATATTCAACATATTTACACATGTTAAACCACACAGGCCATCTACATAAATTCTGTCCGGAGCAGGAGCAGGAGCAGGAGCAGGAGCTAACTCAACCTCCCTTGGCTCTTGGGTTGGGTATTGAAGAATAAAATAGAGAAGCAGTTATTAGGAAATAATTATTTTAAAAGTTTATACATTATCTATATTGTATTTGGTATTACTACCGAATACAATCAAGAAAAGCTATTATTCATTAGTCAAGTATTGTGTAAATGTCAAAATTACCCTTTGTATGCATAAAGCAGCATAGTTTATTCCAAAGGCCCAATCTTGTCTTCCACCCCCTGACTCTAACAATCTATTATATATACTAAATCACAGTACATGGCACAATAAATTGACACCTGTCATTATACAAAATCAACACCTGTCCATTCAAATTAATGCTCTTTATTGCCCTTGAGAATTACTTTGATATATATACTGATCACCTTATTTTATGGATATTATCAACAACCACGTTATTTTAGGATCCATTAATTAGATAACGCTCTTAAACAACAACCATATTGGATCAATTTAAACACGATAGGGCCAACTTGCTTTTTTATGAAAAATTAGTTTTAATTATTTGAAAAGTAAATTTCCTTTAATATTAGACTTTTATTTATTTTACCTACTTTTCATGTGCCTAATAAATTTATTCTATGATTAATTAATCACTTTCATAGTTCCATGCAATTAAAAATTATTTTCATGTTCATTTTAAAACTTCAATCTATTAGCTTCCAAAAATTCTTCCAATTATTTGAACGCTAATTGATTCTAAAGATATGAAAATTTATTTGCTTATCCAATTTATGGAAAACTCAATCAATTAATAAATTATGGAATACTTAAATAATATAAAACTCATCCCAAGATTTATAAAAATAATATTGGTTAAATATATGAAAGATAATAAATCTTTTAAAAACTTATTTTCTAACCAACTCCATCAATTATTGGAAGTACTAAAAATTAACATTTTAAAACATTTTTATATTTATTATTTTATTCTTTGTGCCAATTACGCGACTAACACTTTTTCATCCAATTGAATCATGTTATTTAAAAAATAAATCCTTGAATGATTCTATCAACAAAGTAATCGCCAACTTTTTATAATTTTTATGGAATATAACTGTGACGCCTCCAAAATAGGTATACAACACCCATTCTGAGTCGCCAAAATACATGGTACAGAAACAACTACATCTTTATTACTACAACACAAGAACTGTGAGTTTAAATACAAATATTGTCATTTAGACAATATCCACACTCAAATAAGCCCTCATTACAATTATTGATACATTATTTCACAAAAATAGTGAGGACTACTAAAGTAACTTCTAGAACCATCATTCCATACCCCGACTAGTACTCGCTACATTCTCGCCTCCTGAGAAAAATGGAACAAAAAGGAAAAGGGTGAGCTCAACTAGCCCAGTAAAGAACATTATGACTAAGATAATACAGAACAAATTATCGTTAGTCTTCAACAGGGAAAAATTTAGTAGAATACAATAGACAACAAGTTTTAAATCAATAACTGCAGCGGAAACAGCAAACCATTAGAAGAGTCAAGTAGAGAATGAGTTCTACTATCTTCTAAGATTTAAAAGTCCATCATCAATATTTTATCCCTGTAACAACAATCAATAACCATCTTTAATCAAATATTCATCTTTGCACTACAAGCCAAAGATATTCATTTGTATCACCAGTCGGTCATGTTCATCTCAACACCTGTTCATCTTTGCACTACGGGCCAAAGATATTCATCAGTTAATCATTCATCTTTGCACTACGGCCAAAGATATTCAGTAATATCATCATTTAGGACTGAGGATGATGAAAAATATATTAAAGAAAACGAATCCAGTGAAACAAAATAACAAATATTAAGGATTCGTATTTCGATTTATTCATGTCCAAAAATACCTTATAATTATTCATAGTGAAGTAGAATTCAAGAATGATCAAAACATGGATACAATCAAAGCTAGTACCCAGAATAGATATTTTGGACGAAAAGAAGAAAATTTTATTTTTCGGTGAATAGTAACTCGTGAATAGTAACTCATGAATAGTAACCCCGACGTGAAAAGTTCCAAATTTGATAAAAATTTCCAACCAATATTTCGGCATAATGATATTGAAGAAATAATATCATTTTTGAATAAAATAACATCCCTTACCTCGTACAGACAGTACTTCTGGTCGGAATACCGGTATAAGGCTGAAAGACACTTGCTCTGATGAATAGAAACTCTCAAAGTATCTAAATACTCACAAAATACACTCAATAATCTAGAGAGAGAAAGAGAGAAAACTTGTTTCTGGTGTGATTTTCAATTCTAACTTAGCCCTCTATTTATAGGAAAATGTTAGCACGCCGAAGCAGACTTAACCTGCAACCTGATGGCTTTACCTGCTACTATTCCCACCCACCACATTTGAATAAAAATCTCAGCACATTTCTTCACCAACCAAGAGTGGGGCCCACCAATTCTAGAATTTTCTACCAAAATGATTAACTCCGAAAATTCAACAATTTCTGAACCAGTCATCTCGTAAAATTCATAATAAATCATACGTTCATTTTTAACGGTTCAAAATTTGTGGACATATACTCAACTTATATATGTATAACATATCCAAAAATTACCACGATCCAACGGTCGGATTAAAAATTATAACTCCCGCAAAATATCTCAAAAACCCTGATTTTTAATACCTCCATTCCGACAAAAATACTGATAAAAACCTCAACATTAACTCCTTCATTTTTAACCACAAAAATATATCCCTCATTTATATCCACAAAAATAAATATTTCCTTATCATATGAATCAATAATTAATTATTTACAAATAATATTACAGAATCACATTTATGACAACCAGGCCGTTCCCAGGAAAGAGGGGGCTTTCCAATAAGGATTTCTCCTTACTGGCGCGCAATTAGATGACCAAACCTCTCCTTAGACAGAACTTTCTAGACATTGCCAATAATGTTATCTAATAATATTATTCAAATAATATGAATTATTGATCTGATAATGGGAAATACTGTGTAGTGACAATTATTGAAACAACAGTAATATAAAATATCAACGCAGCAATTATTGAATCAATAAAATAAAATACTGAACAGTAATTACTGTAACCATTATTGAGTAGTGCCTTCTTACGTAAGAATCAATAATTGGTGCAATACAGTGTGCTACTGTGTAACAACGCGTATTACTGTGTTTTAACCACCGGGTATTCCAACAGTATTAACGGTAACAACTACGCCGTTATTAATAAAAAACATATACTTGTCGTTTTCTTCATCCAATCGCTTTCCGTTATGGGGCCCACAAAAGACTGCGCCGTCGTACGAATATTCCCCGACAGGAAGAATATTCCACGACCAAACGAATATTCCCCGACAACAATGAATATTTTATAACCACTTGCTTATTTAAAATATTTACGCATTTTACCCATAACTAACCTCATTAATCAATTTAACACTTACTATTTCAAAATAATAAATAGAGGGAATTTAAATTTCATTTATTAATAATTTGGGGTCTTACAACCTCCCCTCCTTATGAAATTTCGTCCTCGAAATTGACGTACGTACCTGGTGTTTCGAAAAGATGAGGATACCTCGCTTTCATTTCCGTTTCCAACTCCCAGGTCATTTCCTCAATAGCATGGTTTCTCCACAAAACTTTAACTTGTGGTATGACCTTCGTGCGTAGGACATGCTCCTTTCTATCCAAGATCTTGACAGGTACCTCTTCGTACGTTAAGTCTTCAGCTATCTCGTCCGGTTCTAACTCAATAACGTGGTCTGGGTCTTTCACATATTTACGTAACACAGATATATGAAAAACATTATGAACACGAGACATACTTGGAGGTAACGCAAGTCTATAGGCCACATTTCCTACTCGGTCAAGAATCTGAAATGGACCAATAAATCGTGGATTGAGCTTTCCTCTCTTCTCAAATCTTGTAACTCCTTTCCATGGAGCCACACGCAACAATACATGATCCCCAATGTCAAATTCCACGTCCTTCCGATGAAGATCCGCATAACTCTTTTGTCGATCCTGTGCCGTTTGTATACGTTGTCGAATCGTTTGGATCTTCTCTGTAGTCATGCGTACCAACTCTGGTCCCAACAATGTTGCTTCACCCACCTCGTCCCAGCATACTGGAGAGCGACACTTTCGTCCATATAATGCTTCAAATGGGGCCACACCTATACTTGCCTGATAACTGTTATTGTAAGAGAATTCCACCAATGGTAGGTACTTATCCCAACTCCCTTTGAAATCTAGGACACAAAGTCTTAATAGATCTTCAAGAGTTTGAATAGTCCTCTCTGATTGTCCGTCCGTTTGAGGATGGTATGCCGAACTAAATCGTAAATCTGTGCCCATAGCTTTTTGCAAGCTAACCCAAAATCTTGAAGTGAATCTTGGGTCACGATCCGAAACTATGGATACTGGCATGCCATGCAGTCTCACAATCTCATCTACGTATATACGAGCAAGACGTTCAAGGGAATAAGTCTCCCGTATCGGCAAGAAATGAGCAGACTTGGTTAATCTATCAACAATAACCCAAATAGCATTTATGCCTTGAGAAACCGTGGGAAGACCCGTAACGAAATCCATGGTAATGTGTTCCCACTTCCATTTCGGAATCTCAAGTGGTTGCAATGGACCCTTTGGTACTTGATGTTCCGCCTTTACACGTTGACAAGTTAAACACCTCGAGATAAACTTTGCAATCTCTCTCTTCATATTATTCCACCAAAATGTATGTCGTAGATCACGATACATTTTGGTACTTCCAAGATGGATTGCAAATGGTGTATTGTGTGCTTCCATCATGATCTTGTACTTCAAATCAGAATTGTTAGGAACACAGAGTCTAGAGTGAACTCGAAGTATTCCTTCTTCATCGATTCTTGCTTCTGGAATAGAACCTTCTTGCACTTTCTTCTTCATACGCATCAGCTCTATGTCCGTAGCTTGAGCAGCTTTAACTTTATCGATTAAAGTCGGTTCTACTCGTATATTTGATATCATCATGTGGGTACTTGGAGCCTTCATCTCTATCTCCATCCTTTGCAAGTCATACAAAATGGGCCTTTGTGTTAACAACATTGCACTCGTACCCGCATATGATCTTCTACTCAATGCGTCAGCTACTACGTTTGCTTTTCCAGGATGATATTGGATGGTATGATCGTAATCTTTCAACAGCTCGAGCCAACGTCGCTGCCGCATGTTGAGTTCCTTTTGGGTGAAGAAATATTTAAGGCTTTTATGATCTGTATAGATCTCCACTTTCTCCCCATACAGGTAGTGTCTCCAGATCTTCAACGCGAAAACTACTGCTGCCAACTCCAAATCATGAGTAGGATAATTCCTCTCATATTCTTTGAGTTGTCGCGAGGCATAGGCTATGACTTTCCCATGTTGCATGAGAACACATCCTAACCCTTTGCCTGAAGCATCACTGTAGATAACAAATCCATCCGAACCAGATGGTATTGTCAGAACAGGTGCCGAAATGAGTCTCCTCTTAAGCTCTTAAAAACTCTTCTCGCATTCCTCGCTCCATACGAATTTGATATCTTTCCGAGTCAGCTGAGTTAACGGGGTAGCGATTCGAGAAAACCCTTCCACGAATCTTCGATAATAACCAGCTAAGCCTAGAAAGCTACGTACTTCGGTCACCGTCTTTGGTTGCTCCCAACTTTGTATTGCTTCAATCTTCGCCGGGTCAACAGATACTCCATGTTTTGACACCACGTGCCCTAGGAAAGCTACTTCCTCAAGCCAGAACTCGCATTTCTTCAACTTGGCATATAACTTATTTTCACGCAGCCTTTGGAGTACCAGCTTCAAATGATGCTCATGATCTTCACGGCTTTTGGAATATATGAGGATGTCATCAATAAAGACAACAACGAACTGATCCAAATAATCCTTAAATACTCGGTTCATCATATCCATGAAAGCCGCAGGAGCATTAGTCAATCCAAAAGACATAACTAGGAACTCATAATGCCCGTACCGAGTTCTGAAGGCAGTCTTTGGAATATCCTCAGTTTTAACCTTCAGCTGATGATATCCAGAACGAAGATCGATCTTTGAAAAGAAGTGTGCTCCTTGTAACTGGTCAAACAGGTCATCAATACGAGGTAGCGGATACCTATTCTTAATAGTGACATGGTTTAATTACCGGTAATCAATACAAAGTCGCATACTCCCGTCTTTTTTCTTTACAAATAAAATAGGAGCACCCCAAGGAGATGTACTAGGACGAATGAAACCGATGTCCAACAACTCTTGTAGTTGGACCTTTAACTCCTGAAGTTCAATAGGAGCCATTCGATATGGGGTTTTAGAAATGGGCTTTGTACCAGGTTCAAGATCAATAAAGAATTCAATTTCTCGTTCCGGGGGTAGACCGGGAAGTTCTTCAGGAAATACGTCAGGAAAGTCAATAACAACAGGAATATTATTCAAATTTGACGTGTCTTTATTCAAATCCATAACATGGGCTAAGAAAGCTTGACATCCGTTTTTTAATAAACGAATGGCTTTATGGCTTGATATAACAGTGATTGATTTTAATGGCTTAGTTGTTTGAATTCGTACAACAGGTTGGTTAGGAATATGAAAACTAACAACCTTACGAAAACAATCAATTTTGGCATGATGAGTAGTTAGCCAATCAATCCCTAAAATCACATCAAAAGCAAGTATCTTTAAAGAGATAAGGTCAACAGGTAAGGTGATGGTACCAACTTGGATCACACAAGATTTATAAACAGTGGATGTGATGAAAGTTTCTCCTAACGGAGTCTCCACAGATAAATCAAAGTCTAACTTCTCCGGAGTCAAGTTTAAACGTTGAGCACAAGCAGGAGAGATAAAAGAATGGGTAGAACCGGTATCTAATAAGGTATAAACTTCGCATGAATTTATGATTAGCTTACCCGTGATCACCTCGTTTGGGTTCCTCGCATGTTGACCAGTCACGCCAAACGCTCTTCCAGGAACCGTTGACTTTATCTTTTCTGGGACAGCTTTTTGAGTCACCATCCCCGCTGGACTTGGTTTTGCTACAGTGCAATCTCGAGCGATATGTCCTTCCTTTCCATAATTATAACATACCTTAAACTGTTGTGGGCAGTTTGGGCTGATATGTCCTTCTTTTCCGCACTTATAGCATATAACCGGTGGTCGTTCTCCTCCCTTGGAACCAATTGCTGTTGGTGCTGACGTCTTCGTATTGTCATTGTTGAATCTCCTCTTTTTAAAATCTCCTCCCGACTCGCTTCTTCTATTTTCATAGCCACGATTACCACCAGAGTGGTTGCCGTTCTTGTCTGTATTTTTCTTTCTCCGCTGGTTATCATTGTTCTGATGACTGCTGTCACCGATATGATCCTGGTTGTGATCCCTCAGTTGACCGTACTCGTTATCTCGCTCTAATAATTGAGCCCTGTTGACAACATCTGAATAGAGAGAAAATTTATGAGAAATGAGATATTGACGTATGCCGAGTTTCAAACCTCTCAGAAACATCCTCGTCATACGTTCCTCATTCTCCACCAAATGAGGTGCAAACCTGGACAACTCTGCAAACTTTGCCTCGTACTGAGATACCGTCATATTATTCTGCTCTAGTCTAATAAACTCTACCTCCTTCATATGACGAATACTTTCAGGAAAGTACTTGTCATTGAACAGTTTTTGAAATGTCTCCCAAGACATGCTGAGTGCGGTTGGATGGGTACGCTTCACAGACTCCCACCAGTAATCTGCCTCGCCGCGGAACATAAAGGTGGCGAATGGAACCTTCTGTTCCTCCGTGCATCCCAAGACATCGAATATCTTGGTAATTTGCTTGACCCACGTTTCCGCCATGATCGGATCCGGCTTTCCCTTAAATTCTGGTGGTCCCAATTCTTTGAACTGTTTGGCTGTGACAAACCGTGAATTGCTATCATTTCCTCCTGTATTTTGAACACGAGTCTCCCTTGTCTGGTTTTGCATGAATTGCAAAAAACTTCTAAACATTCCATCGTTCATCATCTGCTCATTGGTGTTGTTCACAGGAGGAACATTGCCAGCCTGTTGCACGTTCTCCTCGTTGGTAAGCACCGGTGTCTCCACGGTCTCATTTACTCCACTATTAACATTCTCAGTCGACATTCTCAAATACTGCCATAAAACAAGGGTTAATTAAATAAATTAACAAATCACATAATACCCCTATATTATGACTGACCAATAAATAAGCTTAGGTAGGACACACTAGCGAAGGATTCGTCTCTCCCCTCCTAGTTCTATTCCCCGATCTCCGCCAGAGATCATATCCCTAAGCTCTGATACCAACTGTGACGCCTCCAAAATAGGTATACAACACCCATTCTGAGTCGCCAAAATACATGGTACAGAAACAACTACATCTTTATTACTACAACACAAGAACTGTGAGTTTAAATACAAATATTGTCATTTAGACAATATCCACACTCAAATAAGCCCTCATTACAATTATTGATACATTATTTCACAAAAATAGTGAGGACTACTAAAGTAACTTCTAGAACCATCATTCCATACCCCGACTAGTACTCGCTACATTCTCGCCTCCTGAGAAAAATGGAACAAAAAGGAAAAGGGTGAGCTCAACTAGCCCAGTAAAGAACATTATGACTAAGATAATACAGAACAAATTATCGTTAGTCTTCAACAGGGAAAAATTTAATAGAATACAATAGACAACAAGTTTTAAATCAATAACTGCAGCGGAAACAGCAAACCATTAGAAGAGTCAAGTAGAGAATGAGTTCTACTATCTTCTAAGATTTAAAAGTCCATCATCAATATTTTATCCCTGTAACAACAATCAATAACCATCTTTAATCAAATATTCATCTTTGCACTACAAGCCAAAGATATTCATTTGTATCACCAGTCGGTCATGTTCATCTCAACACCTGTTCATCTTTGCACTACGGGCCAAAGATATTCATCAGTTAATCATTCATCTTTGCACTACGGCCAAAGATATTCAGTAATATCATCATTTAGGACTGAGGATGATGAAAAATATATTAAAGAAAACGAATCCAGTGAAACAAAATAACAAATATTAAGGATTCGTATTTCGATTTATTCATGTCCAAAAATACCTTATAATTATTCATAGTGAAGTAGAATTCAAGAATGATCAAAACATGGATACAATCAAAGCTAGTACCCAGAATAGATATTTTGGACGAAAAGAAGAAAATTTTATTTTTCGGTGAATAGTAACTCGTGAATAGTAACTCGTGAATAGTAACTCATGAATAGTAACCCCGACGTGAAAAGTTCCAAATTTGATAAAAATTTCTAACCAATATTTCGGCATAATGATATTGAAGAAATAATATCATTTTTGAATAAAATAACATCCCTTACCTCGTACAGACAGTACTTCTGGTCGGAATACCGGTATAAGGCTGAAAGACACTTGCTCTGATGAATAGAAACTCTCAAAGTATCTAAATACTCACAAAATACACTCAATAATCTAGAGAGAGAAAGAGAGAAAACTTGTTTCTGGTGTGATTTTCAATTCTAACTTAGCCCTCTATTTATAGGAAAATGTTAGCACGCCGAAGCAGACTTAACCTGCAACCTGATGGCTTTACCTGCTACTATTCCCACCCACCACATTTGAATAAAAATCTCAGCACCTTTCTTCACCAACCAAGAGTGGGGCCCACCAATTCTAGAATTTTCTACCAAAATGATTAACTCCGAAAATTCAACAATTTCTGAACCAGTCATCTCGTAAAATTCATAATAAATCATACGTTCATTTTTAACGGTTCAAAATTTGTGGACATATACTCAACTTATATATGTATAACATATCCAAAAATTACCACGATCCAACGGTCGGATTAAAAATTATAACTCCCGCAAAATATCTCAAAAACCCTGATTTTTAATACCTCCATTCCGACAAAAATACTGATAAAAACCTCAACATTAACTCCTTCATTTTTAACCACAAAAATATATCCCTCATTTATATCCACAAAAATAAATATTTCCTTATCATATGAATCAATAATTAATTATTTACAAATAATATTACAGAATCACATTTATGACAACCAGGCCGTTCCCAGGAAAGAGGGGGCTTTCCAATAAGGATTTCTCCTTACTGGCGCGCAATTAGATGACCAAACCTCTCCTTAGACAGAACTTTCTAGACATTGCCAATAATGTTATCTAATAATATTATTCAAATAATATGAATTATTGATCTGATAATGGGAAATACTGTGTAGTGACAATTATTGAAACAATAGTAATATAAAATATCAACGCAACAATTATTGAATCAATAAAATAAAATACTGAACAGTAATTACTGTAACCATTATTGAGTAGTGCCTTCTTACGTAAGAATCAATAATTGGTGCAATACAGTGTGCTACTGTGTAACAACGCGTATTACTGTGTTTTAACCACCGGGTATTCCAACAGTATTAACGGTAACAACTACGCCGTTATTAATAAAAAACATATACTTGTCGTTTTCTTCATCCAATCGCTTTCCGTTATGGGGCCCACAAAAGACTGCGCCGTCGTACGAATATTCCCCGATAGGAAGAATATTCCACGACCAAACGAATATTCCCCGACAACAATGAATATTTTATAACCACTTGCTTATTTAAAATATTTACGCATTTTACCCATAACTAACCTCATTAATCAATTTAACACTTACTATTTCAAAATAATAAATAGAGGGAATTTAAATTTCATTTATTAATAATTTGGGGTCTTACAATAACATTCAATCAGCTTATTACAAATGATTCAAACAGAATTCAATAAATAATAGGAACTTTTAATATGGAACGAAATGAATAAAAAATTAATCTCTTTTAACAACTCGGATGGACAACTCATTACCATTTCATTGACCGCTTCTTAAATCATGAAATATGATCTATTAATTAATTAGACCAATTGCAGATTGAATCGGGCAGTTTGAAAGTAAACTTAGGCTCAATTAAGATTTCGATATTTCCATATTTATTTTAATATACTAACTAAATAATTCCATATTATGAAACATTAAGGTTCAGATTTTTCATTATATTTTCATATTAATTTTGAAAGTCCAATTATTTTATTTCATAATTATTTAACCACTTCCATAAATATGACCATGCAATGCAATATCCTAGAATCTTGATTGAGAAATCTATTATCTATTATCTATTATATATATTAAATCACTGTACATGACACAATAAATTGACATATGTCATTCTACAAAATCAACACATGTCCATCCTAATTAATGCTCCTTATTGCCCTTGACAAAAATACCCTTGCCAGAAATACATATCTAAAATAACAACTGAAATTGTAAAAAACCTAAATTCGATCTCCTAATTCTCCCCTAATTCTGGACAGGTATTCCGCCTCAGGTGGAGATGGTTGTGTCGGATGTGGTGGCGCGACGGAGGTTGGCGGTTCAAGCATTAATTGAGCTAGCTAATGGAACTTACACGTAAGTTGTATATAATTTTTGAATGGAATCTATCTATTATTTATTATCTATTATCTATACTAATTTAATTTAATTATATTACAACATAATATTATACAGTTTAAAACATTTAAAATAATTATATCCTAAAATCATTACTTTTCTAATATTATACCATTCATAATTATACCATACATTATATCATATATGTATGGTATAATATTATAATACACGTATATAACAAAATAGCTATCTAAACTGTGTGGATATTATCATTACTAATTTAATTATATTACAACATTAAATTATACAGTTTAAAACATTTAAAATAATATTAAAATAACAAATAATATCAATCATAACTTACTATGTTTATTTTATAATCTAATAAATCACTATTTTCTCAATCTAAACGGTTTTTTTATTATTATTATTATTTTGATTTTATAATCCCCTAAATCACTACAAAATCAAAACTGTTCTAATAATGTTAACTGTTCTAATATTATCATTACTAAATTAATTATTATCTTTTAAAATCACTACTTTTTTAATTCCAAAATAATATTTTAAATTTATAATCCACTAAATCACTACAAATCTAAATTATTTTGGTAATGTCAACTGTTCTGATATTATACTTTCTAATTTAATTATTATCTCCTAAAATCACTACTTTATGATATTATCATTACTGAGCTATTATCATTAATTACTCTCCGTTATTTATCCTAATTTTCTTATCAAATATCCGGTCAATCCCCTTGTAGTAAGTGTTGATATCACATATCCTAATTTATTTGAAAAATTTGACGATGACTTTTATTTCCAAGACCAAGCCATCCTTGCTCCTACACTTGATGCTATAAATAAGGTGAACGAATATGTGATGTATTTATGGCCAGGTGATGAAGTACCATATCTAAGATGTCCTATGTAAGGTTGATGAAAACTCAAACAACTATAAAGGCATTTACACCCTATAATTTTTTAATAGCATTACATCTTTTGGAATGTCAAACCACAAGATAACGTTGAAGATTAGGGTTTCAGTTTTTAGCCATGACCAATTGTATGTAGCATTATCAAGAGTTACAAACAAGAGTGGAGTAAAAATACTAATTTGTGACAAAGATGGACAAACATACAATAATACAAAGAATGTAGTTTTCCAAAAAGTTTTTCATAATTTAATGTAGAAAGGTTTGACTGTTTCTGGCTATTATCTTTTTGCTGCTCATTATTAGTGTAAACCCTGATTATTTTATTATTATATCTCATGAAATTTTTACTATAATCTATTTGAATCTTTTTAGGTAAATCTATGATCTGCATTTACAAAGCTATCTCGATCAAGCCAAATTCCAGTTGCAAAGACAAAAATAAACCGGTAAACTCTCAACACTACCCCCTACAAAATTGTTTAGTTTTTATTATACCTTCAACTCGAAATTTTGTTAATACATGTACTTAGTAGAGTTTATGTATATTCATTTTTTTGTCTGTGTATATATATTCATGTATAACCATTGAAAAACTTTTAACTAAAAGTATAATAGGCTTGTCTTTTACTTTTTGGATGACAGTATTTGAAATTCTATGGAAGTCCATTTCGTATGTGTTTTACTCTAATTCTTTTCATTTTTATTTAATATAGGAGCTAAATTCCTTATTGTTCTGTTAGTTTTCAATCCGACAAACACATGAATTTTTAGCTAAGTGTGAGACTTTTTTTATCTCGGGCAATACTATTTCCTATAAAAGAGTTGTGGAAATATATAAATTTTTATTTGGTTGATAGTTTATGCAATGTTAAAATCAACTACTAAGTATGTCTAAATTCTTATATTTTACTACTGTCTAGATTCCCGTCGCAAATATTTATAAGATTGCAACGACTGTTAAAAATATCATTTAAGTGCTAATTTTGTTTGTGTGAATATATTACACATTCAATAAATATAACTAGATTGAAGACCTAAACTGGAAGAAGCTTAAATGTGATAATCCTGGTACCTATGGTTCAATGGTAATGTGATAATGAATTTGGTGTATGCAGTTCTTGGCAGAGTTAAATTTTTGTTGTTATGCTTCTTGCATTATTTCAGGTGCATCATGGATTTTATTCTACTTAGCACAACAAAATTTTGCGCCTTACAATTCTAAATACTGTTGAAAGTGTAAAGGAGTTATACGAAGACCTTCAGATTATGGGACAGTGCATTCAATGGGAG
>CM029012.1:292372462-292422462 GCA_016801055.1 Panax notoginseng | reverse complement strand
TGAAAATATCAATTCTCACCTGTGAAAATAAGAATTCCCTTTTATATATATATAATTATTTATTTAAAAATTTTATTTGTTTCTTTAACATCTTTTGCTAACTTTTCATTTACAATAAATGCAGCATACTCACGGGGCTGCTATCTTTTATGGTGAGTCAATTGGGTCCTAACATATTAGTAATAGTTAAGTGTAATTTTACCTAATATGACTATCCTTTTTCTTTATGGGAATGTCACTGTCATTCTTTTATACAAGAAATTCTATATACCTGAAACGAAATAACTTCACCAAATATTATATCTTATTCGAACTTTTGGATTAATGCTTTAAGAGTACCTATGCATTGCTTGTTTGCAAGGACCAATTGGTATTATCTGATCTGGACACTTGACTGTAGACTTTGTAGTTGGTCTAAATGTGCTGGGTATGAGCGGTCTCTTATGTGTGTTGGAGCCCCTTTTAAATGTATGTCACCATTGGCTATAATTGGGGATCCAGCCATAGAGAAGCCATCTAAGATGTTGTAGTCATTGACATTCAAGATAGGATAATACATTTTTTATCATTACTATTATTGATAAATCTCAATACACGTCTTTGATCTAAAATTAGTATTTAACTCGACCCCTGTTGTAAAGTCCTTCAAAGAGAATGGCAACCAAGGAAAAGTGACTGGAAGAAGACATGGGTTCTTGTTTTTTATGAGAAATATTATGTGAATAGAGTTGTATTGTTGATGTAGGACGAGCCCGTGAAAATTAGTTAGAACAATATAAGAGGCTTTAGAAGCCCATGAATTAGAAGTTATTTAGTTTCTTTAATTTGCAGTTATCTTATTAGAGTCCAAGTTTGGTAAGGAAAATTGTGTAGGAGTATTATAAATAGTGATGTACTTCGTTATTTTGATACATTGAATAATTGGAATTGAGTGAGTTTTGTGTGAGATTATCTGCCTAATATTTATCCTTCATCCCAAAACCCCCGTCCCCATCATTTCTGAATCAGAGCCCCCGATCTCTCGGCCTCACCTACCTCACAAAACCCAGTTATCAACAACCCATAAACATTGACACTACTCTGCTCTGTTGGCACATACGTCAATTACCAAAATACACCATAACAACACACCAAACAGTCAAACGCAGTCTTATTATTGCCTTATCCTCAAAACACAACTCTAATCCCAACTGCCTAAATAGTCGACCCACAAAACCACCCAAAGTTGCACCACAAATCAAAATAACCCTCATTGGAAAACCAGCATCTACTATAAACAAAACCCACTTACCTACAATTGGAAGAAAAAAAAATTGTTGCACCGATTGGCGCCTTACCTCCTCCGCTGTCATAGTATTGTGGTCGTTGCCTCAGTTTTTTCTCTCTATGACTTTGTAAGCGTTGCGTACATTTGAAACTAAAATTCCAAATATATTCGAAACTGAAATTCCCTTGAAGTAAATATCTTCTTACAAATTACAATTAGGTATTTCCATAGTTTTTATAGCTTTCTAGTTTAGTCTCACAAGTTTTCTTAAATTTTAAAATACCCCCTGAAAATTTTACATATTAGTCCCTATATTTTCATCTTCTTCAATTCCAGCCCCTGAAGTTTCATTAGTTTTAGTTTAGTCCTTGTTTCTTTATACTTTCTGCACTTAAGCCCCTAAAGCAAGTTCAAAAAAAGAAAAGAAAAGAAATGTATATATTTTTATCTGTAGGAGCCATGGTAAATGTTGGAGAAATCAACGTCAAGCTTGATGCTTATATGTTATAATAGGATGAACGTCTTAAAAGGATTGAAGATTCAATCACAATATTTGTTGCAAATGCAACAACTGTTCAAGGTTCTATTACAACACTTGCATAAAAATTTGATGTACTCACGGAATGCGTAGATAAGGGACAAGAAGATGCTCATAAGAATTTTGAAGACCCCATCCCGGATTTTAATCATCTGAGACTACATCAGCATTACCCTAATCCACGAGTTAATCCTCATGTTCCAAATCTTAGGATGAATGCAACATAGATGAGCAAAATTAAATGTTGGAGATTTCAATGGCGATAATGGTTCCGAAACATTCTTCGATTGGATTCACAGTTTGGAGAGTATTTTTCGATATTATGAATTATCTGATGAAAGAAAATTGTTCTTTACTGAAGCGAAATTGAAAGGGACAACTTGTATTTGGTGGGATCAACATCAATGGAATTTATATACAGTTACGAGAAGATGAGAATATATGAAAGTTGCATTGACACGACGTTTTGTACATTCGGATTAAAGTAGCGAACATATTTCCAGTTAACTGTGTTAGTACAAGGACGTAAATCTATAGTTGAGTATACTTCAATGATCTACAGTTTGGTTACACGGTTTGAAGAAGTTTTAATCTCCATGTACCATCGATGATTGAATTTAGAAATTGCAGGTGGTGTAGCTTCAAGTAAACTCTTGCTCTTAGATGTTGTTCAAGTTGCCACCCAAGTAGAGAATAATTTGAAAAGGAATTATGTTAGGCCTCCAATACAAGTCCAAACTCGGAGGGAGTGTACTTTTGTGGATGATCTGACGTGATTGTTCTTGAGTTGATAACATGACGAAGTCGAGTTTTTTTCAGCGGAGGAGACCATGAAAGTTGGTTAGAACAATATAAGAGGCTTTAGAAGCCCATGAATTAGAAGTTGTTTAGTTTCTTTAATTTGTAGTTATCTTATTTAATTTGTAGTTATCTTATTAGAGTCCAAGTTAAGTTAGGAAAGTTGTCTAGGAGTATTATAAATAGTGATGTACTCCATTATTTTGATACATTGAATAATTAGAATTGATTAAGTTTTGTGTGAGATTATCTGTGTGATATTTATCCTCATCCCAAAACTCCCCGTCCCCATCAATTGTGTACTGTAGGAGACGCTTAGTATAGATGGTTGTTAGGTTTGTTTCGTAATCGAGTTCATGCAAGACAATAGACTAATAGAGAAATTTCTGATCATTTATTAACTTGTTTCATTTAAATGCTTTGAGGGGAATACGTGGCTCCTGCTAAAATTGTCTTATTTATTTTTTTTCAAGATCTGATTTCTTAGATTTTATCATTTGAAGGTAGCAGCTGATTATATGATCCATTTTTCTATTAGTGATTATATGATCCATTTTTCTAGTAGTGATTATATGATCCATTTCATGGTTTTATAGGCAAATGAATTTTATGTGTAACCTTATTTGGTGTCATTTAACTGGATGGCTAGGTTAGGTTGGGTGGACAATAAATTTAAAAATAATATGTCAGCTATACAAAGAGGTGGCCACAGGTGATTTTCTGATTCCTCCCTCTAATTGTGGAATGTTCATCCTTATCTCCACCCCTTCTCTTACCTCCCCAAAAAACAAGCACCTCAGTTCTTCAAAAGTGAACTAGTGTCAATTCTAGTGTGACTCTATTTGATCACTACTGCTTACGGACACTGCTTCTCATGATCATACGGATCATGCATTTGGTTTCCATTCTTTGTGTACATTTCACTCTTACTTACTTGGCATGCATTTTTGTTTTTTACTTATCTATGCAGATGGACAACAGTCCTACCATTGGTAGTGTAACAACAACTGTTGCAGAGAAACAGCGACTTGCAAAGGCCTCCTTTGCATTCAATTGTAAGAAGTGAGTCCACTATAATCTTCATTCAGCTAGCTCTTTTGCCTTTGCTGTTTTATGATAGATTGTTGCTTTTGTTTGGATTATGCCCATAATTTTTAATATTCTTAACAAGTCACTTCTTAAAAGCACACTAATTGGTTTGACAAATTTATTTTTCTTATATTATTCCATTTTCCTCTTCCCTTGGCGGACACATTTTTGACTAGATTTCTAATACTCTTTTCTGACATTTACTTTTTCATAAACAGCGTGACATTTAGAAAATTGTTTTCGGAGTTTGTGGAGCTCTTTGAGAAGATAGAGTAAAGAAGAAAAGTTGAGATGTAAATCAACGAGAGAAGAAGAAACCCAAAAGGATGTGAAAATCCGCAAGAGGCAATCCTTTCCACCAATGTGGGTGCTGCTGGTATTAGAGCATCTCCAGCAGATGGACTATCTGCTGGACTATATTTAGTCCATCTGACATCAGCAAATATCTTTTAGTCTTCACTCCTTCCAGCAGATGGACTATCCTGTGGACTATCCCGTGGACTATAATATAAAAAGATTAAAATAATCAATGAATTCAAAAAAAACTCCAACGGACATAATCCAACAACCATATTCCAACGGTCATATTTCAACGGCCATATTATAACGGATATATTTTAAAAAACAAATAGTATATATAAATATAAATCATATATAGTTTTTCATATTCACTCATCTTAACTTCATTCTTCCAGTCAAATAAGTTATTTTAAATATGTCTTGTCAATTCGAATTAGCTATGTTGCACATGGATGAAGAAGATGAAGAAGCATATGGACAATTGTCCGGCATGGCGACTATTGAAGAAGAACAACAAAATGTCAATAGGCATACATCACGTCATCGTGGTTCTGTGTAAGGTCGTATTACCATTGATCGTAGTAGACATGAAGGTCATAATCGATATTTTCGTGATTATTTTGCTGAACATCCTACATACCCCCCGTATCTATTTCAGAGAAGGTTTAGAATGCGGCGCCCGCTTTTCCTCCGAATTCAAAGAGTAGTTGAAGCGTATGATTCATACTTCGTCCAAAAAATGAATGCTACAGGACATCTCGGTTTATCTTCTCTATAAAAGATAACTGCCTCAATGCGGATGCTTGCCTATGGTGTTTCAGCAGATTTCGCTGATGATTATGTGCGGATCGGTGAAAGCACGGCTATATTGGGTTTTAAAAGGTTTGTAAAAGTAGTCATTTCAATTTTTGGTGATGAATATCTGAGATCCCCCAATAGTAATGACATCGTTAGATTGCTATCAAAAGCTGAAGAGCGTGGTTTTCCTGGGATGTTGAGGAGCATCGACTGCATGCATTGGAAATGAAAGAATTGTCCGGTTGCGTGGCATGGTATGTATTCTGGACATGTGCATGAGCCAACAATTATTTTAGAACGATCTTTGGATATGGCATGCATTTTTTGGATTATCAGGCTCTCATAATGATATTAACGTTTTGGAGAGATCATCTATCTTCTCTGCTCTTACTGAAGGTCGTGCTCTACCAGTGAACTACTCAATTAATGGAAATGAATACACGATGGGATATTACCTTGCTGATGGTATATATCTCTCATGGGCAACATTTGTTAAACCCATTTCGGCACATCGGGAAAATAAAAGAAACTATTTGCTAAGACTCAAGAGGCGCTTAGAAAGGATGTTGAGCGAGCATTTGGTGTAAGACCCCAATTTTTATAAATAAAGATAAATTTTCTATAAATATCATTTTTGAATATTATGGAGTTAATTTGATATAATGTTATAGTTGTGGGTAATATTTATAAATTTTGCAAAGTAAGCAAGTTGTTATAAAATATTCGTTTGGTCGGAGAATATTCTTTTTGTCGAGGAATATTCGTACGACGGCACAATCATTGGTGGACCTCACAACGGAATTATTGTCGGATTGAGAAAACGACAGAATTATCTTTCTATAAAAATAACGGCTGAGGTGTTACCGTTAAAATCGTTAAAACTGTTGAACTACTCGGTAGTAAAAGTACAGTAATACGCGTGGTTGCATAGTAGCACACGGTATTGATTATTGATGCTTACGTGAGAAGTCACTCAGCTATACTCAATTATTGCTACAGTAATTGCTGCATCATATCTATTAAATTATTGTCATAGTATCATCTGTATAATATGTTATATTATTAAATCAATAATTGAGACGTTGTGGTAAGTTTGGTTATTTTATGGGGGGCCATATGTCATCATCTAAGAGTCTCTTCGTCAATAGTAATTACCGTCGTCAATAGTAATTACCGTCGTCAATAGTATTTACCTTGGTCAATAGTAATTACCTTCGTCAATAGTATTTACCTTGGTCAATAGTAATTACCTTCGTCAATAGTAGTTGTCCCTTCAATATTACCAAGAGTCATTTGACCCTTCGTTAAGACCAAGAGTCATTTGACCCTTCGTTAAGACCAAGAGCCACCCTCAGTTTTTCTATAAATAGAGGCCTAGGGCTTCATTATTTTTCACGAATTCATTCAAGCTATAGAGAGAGAAAGTATAGAGAGAATAAGAGAGAGAGAGAATAAAAGTATTCTGCTACATCACTTTTCTAATATCCAGTTCTTTTAAGGTAGGGAATATTATTTCTTTTATATTCATGAAGAGAACTTCTGTTATTCCATTTGTTATTATTCTGTTGGAATAACCAGTATACGCGGTCTACCCTATACTTGGTGACATTCTTCTATTATTCTGTTGGAACATCCTGTCTGTGTGTTTTACACCGGACCTGGTTCCGTTTATTATTTTGTTGGAACATCCTGTCTGTGTGTTTTACACCGGACCTGGTTCCGTTTTATTATTATTCTGTTGGAATATCCTGTCTGTGTGTTTTACACCGGACCTGGTTCCATTATTTATTATTCTGTCGGAATATCCTGTCTGTGCGTTTACGCCGGACCTGGTTCCATTATTTATTATTCTATTGGAATAACCTGTCTGTGCGGTCTATCGCATGCATGGTGATTTCTTTTGTTATTCCATTCTTTATTGTACTCAGTTGGTTAAGTTTTGACTTCTATACTCCATGAAATTTGTGGAATATCCTTGATAGTTGCGTTTCATCCAGTATCTTTTCAAGAAAATATTCTTCTAAGCATTCTTGAATTTTACTCCACAATGCAGTATCATGTTGACAATTTGGACGTTGTTAATTCCTGGATAAATTAATTCTTGAACTTGTTTTATTGAATTCTTATATCATTGTCATCATCCTCATGTTTATAAAATGTTGAAAGTCATCTGTGGCATGTAGTGCATAGATGGACTTGGTATGATTATGACCAGGGATTATTCGGTATAATCATGACCGTAATGTTACAAATGATGTGGTAAAAGTCCTCATTGGCCCGTAGTGCATTGATGGACAGTTGTTGGCATGATCATGACCATTAATGAATATACGAATATCCTTGGCCGTAGTGCAGGGGTGATTCGATGATGTGGATTATTTTATTAAGCTGAGTCCAGCGATCACAGTGTTGAAAAACTTTTTAAATCATAAAAGATAGTAGAGTTTATTTTCTACTTGACTCTTTTAATGGATTGCTTGTTCCGCTACAGTTAAACTTGATGTCTATTATATTTTATCAGTTTAACATTGTTGAAGGCTAATGATAATTTATTCTGCATTATCTTAGTCATAATATTTCTTACTGGGCTAGTTGAGCTCACCCTTTCTTTCACTGTTCTCTTCAGGAAATGAGAACGTAGCTGGGGCAAGTCGGGGAACGGAGTGATGGTCCGAATGATAGTATTAGTTAGTAGTCCTCACTATTCTATGTAATGGTGTGTTAATAAATGTAATGAGGACTCCTTTTGAGTATGAATACTCTCTAGAAGATAATATTTGTATTCAAACTCACAGTTTATGTTTTGTCGTATTGTACACGACAGTTGTATTAATCAGTTGTATTTGTATTCTGTACTATGTATCTGACGACCCAAGATGGGTGATGTATACCTAATTTTGGGGGCGTCACAGTTGGTATCAGAGCTTAGGGATATGATCCCTGGCTAAGATGTGAGAATAGAACTAGGAGGGGAGAGACGGGAAATTCCTTCGCTAGTATGACATACCTAAGTTTATTTGCATGGTATTTAATTGGTCGGTCATAATATAAGGATAATATATGACATATCAATTAATTTTTATTTTGTGGCAGTATCTGAAAATGGCATCTGAGAATGTTGAGAATAGCAATGGAGCACAGACGACTGTTGATTCACCACATATCAATAATCAGGATAATGTGCATCAGGAAGGTGTCAATCCTCATGCAAACAACAACACTGACCAAATGATGAATGATCAAATGTTCAGAGGCTTTATGCAATTCATGCAACAACAGGTGAAAGCGGCTCCTGTCCACAACGTAGGTGGAAATACTGGAAACTCTCTGGCGGTCACCGCTAAACAGTTTAAGGAGCTGGGACCACCGGAGTTTAAGGGAGAACCCAAACCACTTGTAGCTGAAACATGGATAAAGCAGATCACCAAGATATTTGATGTCTTGGGTTGCTCCGAGGAGCAAAAGGTTCCCTTTGCCGCCTTTATGTTGCGAGGAGAGGCAGATTACTGGTGGGAATCGATAAAGCGTACTCAACCTGCCGCACTGAAGATGTCCTGGGAGAAGTTCCAAGAGCTGTTTAACGACAAATACTTTCCCGAGAGTATTCGTCACATGAAGGAGGTGGAGTTCATCAAATTGGAGCAGAATAATATGACCGTGTCGCAGTACGAGGCAAAATTTGCGGAGTTATCCCGGTTTGCGTCCCACCTGGTGGATAATGAAGAAAGAATGACGCGGATGTTTTTAAGAGGTTTGAAGCCGGAGATACGTCAACATCTTGTTTCTCATAAACTGTGTTTGTATTCAGATGTTGTAAATAGGGCTCAGTTGGTGGAGCGCGATAACGAGACAACGCAACCAAAAGAGAGCAGCCGGCAAAATGATAATACCAGTGAGAGCAGTCATCGAAGCGGTGACAACAAGCGTGGAGGGAATCAACAGGCCAGAAATGGTAACCACTTCGGTGGTAATCAGGGCCAAAACAATAAGAATGGACATTTCAAGAAGAGGAGATTCAACAATGATGGAAAGACGTCAGCACCAGCACCTGTCGTTAAGGAAGGAGAACGACCACCTATCATATGTTTCAAATGCGGAGGGGAGGGGCACATCAGTCCAAACTGCGCGATGCCGTCCAAAGCATGTTATAATTGTGGAAGAGAAGGTCATTTAGCCCGATTTTGTCGTTTACCGAAGACAAATTCAGCTAGGATGGAGGCACCAAAAGCCGTCCCAGAAAAGTCAAAACCGGTTGTGCAAGGGAGAGCGTTTGTTGTGAACTCCCAGAGAGCAAGGAACCCGAATGAGGTCATCACGGGTAAGCTTATTATAAACTCTAAAGAAGTTTATACTTTATTTGATACCGGTTCAACCCATTCTTTTATTTCTCCTACTTGCGCTCATCGATTAAATTTGATTCCGGAGAAATTAGACTTTGACTTATCTGTGGAAACTCCGTTGGGAGAAACCTTCATTACCTCCACTGTTTATAAGTCTTGTTTGGTTCAAGTTGGTACCCACACATTACCTATCGATCTGATTTCATTAAAAATACTTGCATTTGACGTGATTCTAGGGATTGATTGGTTAACTACTCATTATGCAAAAATTGATTGTTTTCGTAAGGTTGTTAGCTTTCATATTCCTAATCGACCTATTATGCGAATTCAAGCAACCAAACCATTAAAATCAATCGCTGTCATCTCAAGCCATAAAGCTATTCGTTTATTGAAAAACGGATGTCAAGCTTTCTTAGCTCATGTCACAGATCTAAACAAAAATACGTCAGTTTTGAATGATATTTCTATTGTTAATAAATTCCCTGACGTATTCCCTGAAGAACTTCCTGGCCTACCCCCAGAGCGTGAAATTGAATTTTGTATCGACCTTGAACCCGGTACAAAACCCATTTCCAAAGCCCCATATCGAATGGCTCCTATTGAACTTCAGGAGTTAAAGATCCAACTGCAGGAATTGTTAGACATTGGCTTTATTCGTCCTAGTACTTCTCCTTGGGGTGCTCCTGTTCTATTCGTGAAGAAGAAAGATGGAAGTATGCGACTTTGTATTGATTATCGGGAGTTGAATCATGTCACCATCAAAAACAGGTACCCATTGCCACGTATTGATGACCTGTTTGACCAGTTGCAAGGAGCACAATTCTTTTCAAAGATCGATCTTCGTTCTGGATATCATCAGCTGAAGGTTAGAACTGAGGATATTCCAAAGACGGCTTTTAGAACTCGGTACGGGCATTATGAATTCCTAGTCATGTCCTTTGGATTGACTAATGCTCCTGCTGCCTTCATGGATATGATGAACCGGGTATTCAAGGAATATTTGGATCACTTTGTGGTCGTCTTTATTGATGACATCCTTATTTATTCCAAAAGCCGTGAAGATCATGAGCAACACTTGAGGCTGGTACTCCAAAAGCTTCGTGAATACAAGCTTTATGCCAAGTTGAAGAAATGCGAGTTCTGGCTGGAGGAGGTAGCATTCCTTGGGCACGTAGTATCAAGTCGTGGAATATCGGTTGACCCGGCAAAGATTGAAGCTATTCAAAGCTGGGAGCAACCTAAATCAGTGACCGAGGTACGTAGCTTTCTTGGTTTAGCTGGTTATTATCGGAGATTCGTGGAAGGATTTTCTCGAATCGCTACTCCATTAACTCAGCTGACTCGGAAAGATACAAAGTTTGGTTGGAGCGAAGAATGTGAGCAGAGTTTTCAAGAACTCAAGAGGAGACTCATTTCAGCACCTGTTCTAACAATACCATCTGGCTCGGAGGGATTTGTCATCTACAGTGATGCTTCGAGCAAAGGGTTGGGATGCGTTCTCATGCAACATGGAAAAGTCATAGCCTATGCATCAAGACAACTCAAGGAATATGAGAGGAATTATCCTACTCATGATCTAGAGTTGGCAGCTGTTGTCTTTGCACTTAAAATTTGGAGGCATTACTTGTATGGGGAGAAAGTGGAGATCTTTACGGATCATAAAAGCCTCAAATATTTCTTCACTCAAAAGGAACTCAACATGCGACAACGACGTTGGCTTGAACTGTTGAAAGATTATGATCATACCATTCAATACCATCCTGGAAAAGCGAACGTGGTAGCTGACGCATTGAGTAGAAGATCATATGCGGGTACAAGTGCAATATTAACAACGCAAAGGCCCATTTTGTGTGACTTGCAAAGGATGGAGATAGAGTTGAAGACTCCAGGGACCCATGTGATGATGGCGAATATACGAGTAGAACCGACTTTAATCGATAAAGTTAAAGCTGCTCAAGCTACAGACCTGGAGCTGATGCGTATGAGGAAGAAAGTGCAAGAAGGTGTTATGCCGGAAGCAAGAATCGATGAAGAAGGAATACTTCGAGTCAACTCCAGACTTTGTGTTCCTAACAACCCTGATTTAAAGTATGAAATCATGATGGAGGCGCACAACACACCGTTTGCAATCCATCCTGGAAGTACCAAAATGTATCATGATCTTCGTCATACATTTTGGTGGAGCAATATGAAGAGAGAGATAGCGTTGTTTATCTCAAGGTGTCTAACTTGTCAACGAGTCAAAGCGGAGCATCAAGTACCAAAAGGTCCATTGCAACCACTTGAAATTCCAGAATGGAAGTGGGAGCACATTACCATGGATTTCGTTACCGGTCTTCCTAGGGTTTCTCAAGGTATTGATGCGATTTGGGTCATTGTTGATAGATTGACCAAGTCTGCTCATTTCTTACCGATACGAGAAACTTATACACTTGAACGTCTTGCTCGTATGTACATAAACGAGATTGTAAGACTGCATGGTATGCCAGTATCCATAGTTTCTGATCGAGACCCAAGATTCACTTCACGATTTTGGGTTAGTTTACAAAAAGCTATGGGCACGGAGTTACGATTTAGTTCAGCATATCATCCTCAGACGGACGGACAATCAGAGAGGACTATTCAAACTCTTGAAGATCTATTAAGACTCTGTGTCTTTGACTTCAAGGGAAGTTGGGACAAGTTCTTACCATTGGTGGAGTTTTCCTACAACAACAGTTATCAAGCAAGTATTGGCATGGCTCCATTCGAAGCATTGTATGGAAGAAAATGTCGTTCTCCAGTATGCTGGGATGAGGTGGGCGAAGCAACGTTGTTGGGACCGGAGTTGGTACGTATGACTACAGAAAAGATTCAAACGATCCGACAACGTATAAAAACCTCACAAGATCGACAAAAGAGTTATGCTGATCTTCATCGAAAGGACGTGGAATTTGATGTAGGAGATCATGTGTTCTTACGTGTTGCTCCATGGAAAGGAGTTACGAGATTTGGAAAGAGAGGAAAGCTAAATCCTCGATTCATCGGTCCATTTTTAATCCTCGATCGAGTAGGAACTGTGGCTTATAGACTCGCTTTACCGCCAAGTATGTCTCGTGTTCATAACGTTTTCCACATATCCATGTTACGCAAATATGTGGAAGACCCGAACCACATTATTGAGTTAGAACCGGACGAAATAGCGGAGGATTTGACGTATGAAGAAGTTCCTGTTCAAATCTTGGATAAGAAGGAACATATTCTACGCTCCAAGGTTATACCTCAAGTCAAAGTTTTGTGGAGAAACCACGATGTTGAGGAAATGACTTGGGAGTTAGAATCAGAAATGAAATCAAGGTATCCTTACCTCTTCGACATACCAGGTACGTACCCTAATTTCGAGGGCGAAATTTCATAAGAAGGGGAGGTTGTAAGACCCCAATTTTTATAAATAAAGATGAATTTTCTATAAATATCATTTTTGAATATTATGGAGTTAATTTGATATAATGTTATAGTTGTGGGTAATATTTATAAATTTTGCAAAGTAAGCAAGTTGTTATAAAATATTCGTTTGGTCGGAGAATATTCTTTTTGTCGGGAATATTCGTACGACGGCACAATCATTGGTGGACCCCACAACGAAATTATTGTCGGATTGAGAAAACGACAGAATTATCTTTCTATAAAAATAACGGCTGAGGTGTTACCGTTAAAACCGTTAAAACTGTTGAACTACTCGGTAGTAAAAGTACAGTAATACGCGTGGTTGCATAGTAGCACACGGTATTGATTATTGATGCTTACGTGAGAAGTCACTCAGCTATACTCAATTATTGCTACAGTAATTGCTGCATCATATCTCTTAAATTATTGTCATAGTATCATCTGTATAATATGTTATATTATTAAATCAATAATTGAGACGTTGTGGTAAGTTTGGTTATTTTATGGGGGCCATATGTCATCATCTAAGAGTCTCTTCGTCAATAGTAATTACCGTCGTCAATAGTAATTACCGTCGTCAATAGTATTTACCTTGGTC
This sequence comes from Panax notoginseng, assembly GCA_016801055.1. Taxonomy (NCBI): domain Eukaryota; kingdom Viridiplantae; phylum Streptophyta; class Magnoliopsida; order Apiales; family Araliaceae; genus Panax; species Panax notoginseng. The sequence continues at coordinate 292,409,308 of CM029012.1, read as the reverse complement.
AATAGTAATTACCTTCGTCAATAGTATTTACCTTGGTCAATAGTAATTACCTTCGTCAATAGTATTTACCTTGGTCAATAGTAATTACTTTCGTCAATAGTAGTTGTCCCTTCAATATTACCAAGAGTCATTTGACCCTTCGTTAAGACCAAGAGTCATTTGACCCTTCGTTAAGACCAAGAGCCACCCTCAGTTTTTCTATAAATAGAGGCCTAGGGCTTCATTATTTTTCACGAATTCATTCAAGCTATAGAGAGAGAAAGTATAGAGAGAATAAGAGAGAGAGAATAAAAGTATTCTGCTACATCACTTTTCCAATATCCAGTTCTTTTAAGGTAGGGAATATTATTTCTTTTATATTCATGAAGAGAACTTCTGTTATTCCATTTGTTATTATTCTGTTGGAATAACCAGTATACGCGGTCTACCCTATACTTGGTGACATTCTTCTATTATTCTGTTGGAACATCCTGTCTGTGTGTTTTACACCGGACCTGGTTCCGTTTATTATTTTGTTGGAACATCCTGTCTGTGTGTTTTACACCGGACCTGGTTCCGTTTTATTATTATTCTGTTGGAATATCCTGTCTGTGTGTTTTACACCGGACCTGGTTCCATTATTTATTATTCTGTCGGAATATCCTGTCTGTGCGTTTACGCCGGACCTGGTTCCATTATTTATTATTCTATTGGAATAACCTGTCTGTGCGGTCTATCGCATGCATGGTGATTTCTTTTGTTATTCCATTCTTTATTGTACTCAGTTGGTTAAGTTTTGACTTCTATACTCCATGAAATTTGTGGAATATCCTTGATAGTTGCGTTTCATCCAGTATCTTTTCAAGAAAATATTCTTCTAAGCATTCTTGAATTTTACTCCACAATGCAGTATCATGTTGACAATTTGGACGTTGTTAATTCCTGGATAAATTAATTCTTGAACTTGTTTTATTGAATTCTTATATCATTGTCATCATCCTCATGTTTATAAAATGTTGAAAGTCATCTGTGGCATGTAGTGCATAGATGGACTTGGTATGATTATGACCAGGGATTATTCGGTATAATCATGACCGTAATGTTACAAATGATGTGGTAAAAGTCCTCATTGGCCCGTAGTGCATTGATGGACAGTTGTTGGCATGATCATGACCATTAATGAATATACGAATATCCTTGGCCGTAGTGCAGGGGTGATTCGATGATGTGGATTATTTTATTAAGCTGAGTCCCAGCGATCACAGTGTTGAAAAACTTTTTAAATCATAAAAGATAGTAGAGTTTATTTTCTACTTGACTCTTTTAATGGATTGCTTGTTCCGCTACAGTTAAACTTGATGTCTATTATATTTTATCAGTTTAACATTGTTGAAGGCTAATGATAATTTATTCTGCATTATCTTAGTCATAATATTTCTTACTGGGCTAGTTGAGCTCACCCTTTCTTTCACTGTTCTCTTCAGGAAATGAGAACGTAGCTGGGGCAAGTCGGGAAACGGAGTGATGGTCCGAATGATAGTATTAGTTAGTAGTCCTCACTATTCTATGTAATGGTGTGTTAATAAATGTAATGAGGACTCCTTTTGAGTATGAATACTCTCTAGAAGATAATATTTGTATTCAAACTCACAGTTTATGTTTTGTCGTATTGTACACAACAGTTGTATTAATCAGTTGTATTTGTATTCTGTACTATGTATCTGACGACCCAAGATGGGTGATGTATACCTAATTTTGGGGGCGTCACGTTTGGGGTACTGCAAGCACGTTTTGCGATAGTTCGTGGTCCTGCACGATTTTGGGATCAAACAACACTAAAAGAAATTATGACTGGATGCATAATATTACATAATATGATCGTTGAAGATGAACGAGATGAAAATCAAGAACCAACAACCTACGATACACATGACGAGATTCCAACTGTAGAAGTGTCTCATGAGCGTACCCCACAATTACTTGAAGTCATTGAAGCAAATCATCGCATAAGGGATAAACAAGTTCATTCTAAACTGCAAGAAGATATTATTCAATACTTGTGGTCACTACATGGCGGAGCCTAATCCATTACATTCTACTACAATAATAAGCAAATTATGATTCTCTAATAATAAACAAGTCAACTACTAGATGTAACTCTTTTCATGATTTCTTTCTTGCGTTTGTAATATTCAGCTACTTCAGGCTCTATGTTAGCGGTGTCAATCATCATGATCCTTTCATCCTCTTGTGCTTTTATTATATTCAACTTCTCTTGCTCTTGAAAATATATTATGTCCATGTTCTCTTGTCTCACTTGTCGGTTCAATTTCATCTGATGCTCGAACTTCTCAAACCTCAACTCTATAGGTGTACTAGTACCACCGGTTCTTTTGCCCTTTTTAAATAATGCTTTCGAAGCTTTTCTTCCCATTGGCCTCTCTAATCTTGCAGAGATTGTATCTTCAATATCATCGTCTTCACCCAAATTGACTTCTTCTGCGGTTGATGGAGAAGATGCTGCTGAACTTGACTATTTATTACTTTTCTGTTTTTTTTCACTATTATCTGTTCTCCATTTCGGTGCATCCTTTAATATTCTCTAACAATGCATAAATCCAAATGGTTGATTTTGCATACTTTTGAACATCTCTAATGCTTGACATATCTATTGAAAAATTATTTACAAAGTATTAAATATAAAATATAAGAATAAAACTTAATGAAATTTTACATGAAAAAATTGAAATACCTTATCTTGTTCGCCTACACCGCTTTGTTGCATTCTTTCAATTGAAGTATAATATCCACAAAATTTGTTTATCGCGAGTTGAATTGTTGACCAACGTTTCGCCAAAGCAGTAGAATTGCGTTCAGACTCAAAATTCTTGTATTCGTGAAAGTATTCGTGAACTCTTTGCCAATATCTTCCATGTTTCTGATCATTTCCTTGAATTGGATCCATGCTTATATTAAGCCATGCGAAAACAAGAAGGGTATCTTCATCAATAGTGTAATTTTCTTTTCGCCCTGTTCTTTTATTGGACTCATTTTCGGGAGTCTGAATTGGTGCATCAGTTTGAATTGAAAATTCATCCAACAAATTTGGATCATCAAGTGAGAAACCTTCAAATAATAATGAAGAATAATGCATCGGAGGACCATGATTTTCCATCTTAAAAAAATTAAAGAGATATTATCAATAAAAACTAAAATTAAATATAATAAAAATATAAATTATTATTAATAAAATACTTACAATTGCTAAATGTTAGAGTAGTTGATAGAAAGATATAAAATAAATTGAATTATTATACATATTTATAGATTTCTAATTAGGCTTTCAATTTCTATCCGTTTGTACTTTTTATTACCGTTCTGATTTTTTTTTCTATCCGTTGGACTTGTACTTTATATCCGTTCATCTCTTCTTCACTTTACTTTCATTTCTCTCAGACTTCATCTCCTTCTTCTTCGACAGATCTTCTTCAACAGAGAGTTTCTCGTTCTTTTTTTTTTCAATTTTTTCAACAGAGAGTTTCCCATTTAAATATATTAAATTATAGTCTGCCTGATTTTAAGTTCGTAAATTTAGTCGTTTTGAGCGACCAAAAAAGTTAGTCGACTAAATATAGTCTATCTGCTGGAGCAATTTTAACGTCCTAGACTAAATATAATCTACGATTTTGACAACTCCGGCCTGCTGAAGTTGCTCTTCGTAATTATTCCCATTTTCGGTGTTGTAACGGCCTTGCCCCTGCATCAGCTTTTACAATATTCTGCTGCCTCGTAACTGTAGTAGTAGTAGAGGTAGGTAGGTAGGTGCAATGAACCTACTACTAGGCCAGCATGCTTCTCCAATGGTGCGTAAAACCCCCCTTTATTATACATCAACCAATCCACCCCACCGATCATGTACTCGCACCTACTTTATAAATAAAAGCTCCTCCTCGGACCCTCCCCAATACGCGGAGTAAAAAACGCCAGCTTCTTTCTTTCTTAATTAATGTAATGTAATTAATGATATACTCCCTCCGTTCCTTAATATAGGTCCCCTTAGAGAAATATTTTTGTTCCTTAATATAAGTCGTTTTAGAATTTCAAGTAAACATTAATTGCTTAGTTTCTAATATTACCCCAAATATTAAATGTAACTTTGGTTTTCTCACTATTTTCTGTTCAATAAATAACAATCTATTATTCTAATACAAGGGTAATATAGACAATTAATATTATAGTTAATGTTATACAATCATTACCTTAATACTTGTGCATAACTCTAAAACGACCTATATTAAGTAACAGAGGGAGTACTGCTAGCATTAGTAACACTACTATTTGTCTTTTAATTTAATGAAATCATTTACTCCACTAGTTAATGCTAACATCCTTAATGGTTATGGTTGGTGGGACTCATTTCATTCCTGAATCCAAATCAGGCAAAGACAAAGCTAATGGGAAAAAAGGTCATGCATTATTAGCCCAAGAATTTATTTCACTTCACTTCACTGGAGCTGTTGTATAAAAGGTAAACTTGTTGACAGTAGTACTCCCTACATATACACAAATATAGCAAGTAGACTAATATTCTAATCTAATGGGCAAGACGGGTTTGAGTTTCAATTCCTTCTTTTTTTTATTACCATACCAGATGCGCTTAATTTGCAACTACTCCTACCAAATATTTCTATAAATCTCTGGTACACATGAACAATTGGGATTTACTTTATCAAAGAAACTCATTTTATGCTGTCGCTTCTTAAATCTAGCACATTAAATAGGCAATTAGGAGCACGCATTCTTTCTCTTATTATAGCTGCCTGCTTTAAAATGAGGATGGTTTTGCTGAAATACAGAGTAACAGAACTTGTAATTTGCTAAAGAAACCCCAAACTTGTAATGACTGTACAGTAATACATGAAAAGCTAACAAAGACAAAAAGAATGATGCTTGTAAAAATTCCAAAACACTCCTGTAAGTAAGAGGATAATTTTCTCAACTCTCTCAAACAGAGACGCTCGACTAGTTTTCAGAAGCTGGTTTCAAGAACTCAGGAATAAACCCACCTCTTCTGGCAAGAAAAAGTTAAAAGCAACATTGAACAAATCAAGATATGGAGAGATTGGGGAATTATCTATCCCCCTATGTGCTGTGTGGTGTGTCTGAGATATAACCTTCAATTGCATATTTTTATATGCGTAAAGGGGCTTATTCTACATCAACATTGGTGGGACTAGAAGGATTAATCTTTCTATCCCTGCTCAAAAGTCTCTTCAACGACCTCAATCGCGTTGGGGCGGGCGACTTTTGATCATCTTCTTCCTCATTAATCTGCCTTGGTATATCAATTACCAAATGCCCATCTGATGACATATTACTACTAGTAGATACTGATGTTGATGATGATGATGATGACATACCAACACTTTGATGCCCATCTTCCAAACAAGAGCCCAAAGTGCTAACCCGAGTCTCATCACCCCAAAACAATACATTTGTTGGGAAATTGAGGGATTCTGAAGAAACCCCAAGGCCAGAGTCGACTGCCGGTGTGTTATGCGTAATCTCCTGCATTGATTCAGGAGTTGAGGAAACTGGGTTTCTACAAAGTGGGCAGGTAGAATGGGATTGAAACCACATATCAATGCATTCTACGTGAAAGCCGTGATTACATTTTGGTAAAAGCCTAGCCTTTTCTCCTTCTGAGACCTCTGAGAGACAAACAGAGCATTCCAATCCATCTTTGAAATCTTGGGGGGAGAATTTTATTGCTGGTATGGATTGAAGGACCGAGGGGTGAAGACCGTGGCGTAGAGCGGTGACAGCGGCTAATTCACGATGGCCGGCTGCAAAGTCTAGGCGGCGGCGGCGGCGTGTGGTGTTGTCGCCGTCTTGTCGTACGCGGCGCCAGTACCATTTGGCGTAGAGGTGAAGGAAGACTACAAAGACAACGACCACAAAAAGGACTATGATGGCTATCACCATGATTCTGCCCGTTATCTCAACCACGGCTGATTCTTCCAGTTTATTACTAGGCTCGGTTGAATCACCCATATTTTTATTTAATTATTTTTAAAAAGAGGCAAGATGATTTATAGTTAGTTTCAAGATTTGAAACAAAACGAGAGAGAGAGAGAGAGTAATCTTGGAAAGTTGTAATCTTTCGGGAACAAGGAATGGAGGGTTCAACCGGTGGTGGGTGCAGATGAGAGAGAGAGAGAGAGAGAGAGAGAAAAGATGAAGTTAGGAATGAAGGCAAGTGCGTGCAAAAATAGTTGGGTTTTATAAAAAAGGTAAGATTTTTGTTAGGTTTGAAGAATTCTAATGTGGGAATAATAAGGGGAGGAGGAAGAAAGGTCAAATTACAAGAGAGTTCAAAGACCAGAAAATTAGCAGTCAGCTGAAAAATAATATAATAGTAGTAATAGTCACCAGAAGGGAAGAGAAGACTCCTTCCGGCGGCTTTCGTTTTGGGGAAAGTTGAGTCACCGGTTTTGAATCTTCCCTTCCTTTTTCCCTCTCTCTTTTACACTTATTCCACGTACGCCAGCCCAGCCCAGCCCAGCCGAGTAATACTAATATTAATATTACTAACTACAGTAATTTATATTATTCTTAAAAATGCTTTGCTTTCTTTTTTTTCATAGTCGATCTATTTATATGAATTTTTATCGAGTTTTAAATTGAGTTGGACAAAAATTAAAAACTTAAATTACAATGAAATATTAGTTAGTAATATTAATAATATTAATATTTATATTAATAAGAATAATAGTAATATTAGTATTAATATTCATATTAGTTATTACTATTATTAATATTAATATTATAAAATATTAATATAAGTATTAATAATATTATAAAATATTATTATTAATATTATAAATATAAATATTATAAATACTATTATTATAAAATAGTAATATAATAGTATTAATAATATTACAAAATATTAATATGAATAGTAACAAGCCGCAACAGCTTGTAGCGGCTGTGTTGCGGCTGGGATAATTAAAAAGGGACATGTCCCATTTTAATTGTCTCAGCCGCTACAAGCTGTTGCGGCTGGGATAATTAAAATGGGACATGTCCCTTTTTAATTATCCCAGCCGCTACAAGCTGTTGTGTCATGACTTTTTTGTTTGCTCAGCAACCGGTTGCCATGGATGTAGACCCAAGTATATACACAGTTGTATAGTACACAGTCATTTATGGCGACAATTTTTTTGGGTTAACCGGCGTCATAGATCAGAATAGCTATATTAATGGTTCACCGTCGCTATAGTCCAAAAAAATCGTCACCATAGGCGACTGTGTACTACACAACATATAACCCCCCTCCCACACACACACACACACACACACACACACACACATATATATATATATATATATACACACAACGGATCCGGTCCGGGAGTCCGGATTTTCTTAAAATTCGGACCTTTTTTTTTTTTTTTTTTTGCTTTTTTTTTTCAAAACAACTAAAAAAAATATTTAATATTTTATGGAACTGAAATTTTTTCATAATATAATGTTTTATGTGTGTTTTGAATACCTATACCAAAAAGTGGTGGTACAGTCTGCACAGACTGTACCACCATATTTTGTTATACGTACCCAAATCACGCCCAAAACACTTTATTATGAAAAAATTTCAATTCCATAAATTTTTTTTTTTTTTAGTTGTTTCAAAAAAAAAAAGCAAAAAATAAAATAAAAAATAAAGGTCTGGATTTTATAGAGTCCGGGATCCCGGACTGGATCCGGACTCTATATATATATATATATATATATATATATGGAGAATGATCTATAACATTTATTTGCTATGGATCAAAAAGTGACATACTTTCTATTAGAAAAATGAATTGGGATGCGATTGCAAAGGACTAAGGCTGTAAAATGAGTAAATAGTTCGGGCTCGATTCGTACTCGTTCGACTAAAAGTTCGATTCGAACTCGACTCAAAATATAAATGAGTCAAATATGAACATATTTTAAAGTTCGATAAATTACTCGAACTTCCTCAAATTATAATTTCCTATTGATACTCGGATCATATTCGTTGGAAAAGTCCAAACTGCTCGGGCTCGATTCGGAATCGGGCTCGACTCGGTAGCTAAATAAATCTCAATTAAACCTTATTTTATACTCGATAAATTTTGTGAATCAAATATGAGCAACTCAATACTCGAATCGACTTGGTTCGTTTATACCCTTACAAAGGACATCACGTCATCCGTTAGTACTTTTAGCGGACGTGATTAATTAAAATTTTGGACAAATTTGCCCCCACTCAAATGCCCATAAAATTAATTATACATGGTCCGTTAAAAATACTAGCGGATGAAAGGAAGTATCTCAAATATGGCAAAACTAATTAGGGTACTGGGAGAAGTTCATAAATAACAATTCTCATGTATATTATATGATAGATCAAATAGAACATTTATGAAAGAGATATCCTTTACACACCACTCGTACAGAGGCAAAAAATTATGGTTGAATTAAAGTTCAACCTTTGATCAATCAATCCATTAAAACCTAATTCCTTAAACAACATACCTAAAAACATAAAACAAAACTCCATAAAAATTACAGAACAATAAAAAGCAATCCACTTATGATAGAAATGAACTTTTTACACGGTAGAAAAGCTTTCCTTTTCTAAGCTAAAGTTCAAGTTTTTTATCACTCGATCAAAATAGAAACAACCACCAAAACGAAATTCCCAAAATCCACAAATTAATATTTTTAAAAAATTGATAAAAAAACAAAGTAAGCACCAAACAAACCAACTTGAAAACCCCTAATTGATCTTGATCATCGGAAGACCCAAATGAGCTAAAACTAGAAATCGAAACTGACCCAGATCCCAATCTGGCCTTTAGATCACTCCCCAAAGCCGACATAGACTGCCAATGCAAAGGATGAGCTCTCTGATCCGAATCAAAACCCGAAAGACCCACTACCACCTAATTCTCTACTGTTTCGAGGAGAATTTCGGGACCTCGTCAAAGCTCTTGGGATTGGCCTCTTTGGCGATTTTGTTCCCCTTATCATTCGATTTGCTCAAACTTTGATGAATACTATTTTGTTGAAATTTCTGGTCCTTTAATTGTTGCTCTTGTTTCTACTGTTCTATGCTCATTTTTGATTGATTTTGACTGACTTAGTAAGAAGAAGGGAGTGAATATATATATATATATATTTTATTTTTTTTAATTTTTTCACTGCTCGAGGCTGCGTGGGGGCGAATTAGTCCAAAATTTATTATAATCACTCTAGCGGACGGCGTGATGAGGAGGACTAATTTGTTTTGAATTTGATTAGTACTGGTGATATTTGAACATGCTCTTCCTTTGGGGGTGGAGGCCGGAGGGGGGAACCCGAGAGTTGAAGTTGTTGGTCAATATGTCAAACATGACGCCCAAACAGACTTTAGCTCCTTATACCAGATAACATACATACATACACATACATGACTAGTTTTTTCTCCATCACAAATCACAATCACAAACAGAATTAAACTTGGCTTCTTCTTTTATATACCCATTTTACAAAATTAACCTACCTTAACACGCTTAACTTTATTATTCATAAATAAAGAAAAATAATAATAATGATGGGTAAATCATGTTATACAAATTTCATTCTTACTTGGGATATTTGTTTAGAGCTGAATGGATGAATCGATAAGTTATTTAGTGTGTTTGTTTTGAATAAAAATCGTCTGAATGACCAAGTGTAATTTTTTTTTTGGCTTGAATGACTGTTGAATGAATTATTTTATATTTAATTTTTTTTTACAATATCAACTATTATATCAAGTAAATTTACAATAATTTTGAATTTTTTCATAAGAATAAAATAATAAAAATATGTTATTTAGATATTTGAGACATGTCAATTATTAATTAACATTTTTCATTCAGAATTGTGATTCATTTTGATTACTTAAACATTCAGAATTATTTCATTTAATTTTATTTAAACAAACAAATTTATATTTTGGGAAAGATGTACTGCTTACTAATACTTAACACATTTACTTCAATTTATTTTGTTTATATGTCATACTCGTGCTGAGAACCATTTTAATTTCTAGGCGGAGTGGGTGTTTGAGGATTTAACTCGGTCTGCCTCAAAATAGGAAATAGGAGTAATTCAATTGCTTTTTAATTACTACTACCATTTTGAAATGATGATTTGCGCGGTTCCCACAATCTTCTCCTTCTCCTTCTCTCTATAATTTGATTTGATTTAATTATTTCTACCCGGCCGGCCTGCCTGCCTGCCTGCATCATTTGTTTTCAGTTGGCTGGACTGCTTACTCCGTTTCGAATTATAACAATCATCATTGTTACTATTATTTTACTACCTTACATTCTACTATTAATTACTCTCCTCCTCCTCCTCCTCTGCTCTCCTCTCCTCTAAATAATTAATTAATTGTCTCATTAGATACAGAATTAAGTGTGCTACGTACAGTCCACTAATTCAAGAAAGAAAAAAGAAATAGTACTAGTTATGTAGTCTACTATGAATAAAATGTAAATTTATATTATGTGCTAGCTCTTGTCTACAATAATTAATTAAAAATAATTATACCGGAGACACGCATGCATCTTTAGTGAGACGAATTGCATAATCTTATATCTTAATTTTAAATTAAGGGAATGAATATTAAAATAAAAGTGGGGGTCCTGCGGAGGAGGAGGATAGGTGGTGATGATCAAGGGGGGAAGCCATCCAATTGAGAATAGTATTGATGATGAGGATGAGTAGATCATGAAGACTAGTAGTAGTAGTAGTAGTAGTAGTAGTATTTGGGGGGAGGTGGTTGACATGAGCTCTGCAGAGAGGGCAAGTTGAATGTTGGTTAACCCAATGCCTTATACAATCCGCATGGAACCCATGCCTGCATTCCCCAACTACCCAGTACTTCTCACCCCTCCCCACTTTACTCAGGCACACCGCGCATTCCCATCCAGACCCCGACCCCCCCTCAAAGTACTCTTCTTCTTCTTCTTCTTCTTCTTCCACCATTGATACTGTTGACGCATCATCATCATTATCATCATGTACACCAACATAAAACACCTTGCCCATTATTGATATTGCTGCTAACACAAACACCTTCCCTATCATCATCATTAATTAATAATTCTAAGTACTTAATTAATTCCAATCTTATTAATTGAGATCTGCATGCATCTTGGACGTTGGTTAATTAATTCCTATATATATATATAAGGTACCTACCTACGTCCATGTATTATTAATTAATAAAACTATATATGATGCTGATTGCTAGCTGAGTCGCTGACGACCTTTGATTTGTTGAGCTGATTTAATTACTACTGCTATTTTAACTTCATCATCAATAACTCAAGTACCACTATAGTAGGACTACTTAACAAATTACAAAAATTGCTAAAAACGGGAATCACACATATATATAATCCCAATCCCATCTGCAACCAACATTACATTGGAGGAGTCCACTCCCCTCCCCTCCCCCTTAAAACAAGATATTGGGTCGTCGACACTTGGAATTAAATATTGGATTCATTGTAGTATTATTAATATACTAATATAATTGGAACCCATCACATTCATTGCTCAATTTTACCATAAAAAATTAATTATGATAAGTAAAGATGGTTGACCATATATAATTCATTCGGTGGACTACTAAAAATATCTCCATTTGACCGCCCCCCCCCCCCCCCAAAAAAAAAAAGACGAGTGATTTAATTCCAACTTCCGTACGTGCACGTTAATTTTTCAGAAACTCCCAAAAACAAAAAATGGAATAAACCTGTCCATATCTTCAAATTAAGTGTAGATAATTATATATAAAAAAAATACCATAAAGATATATATATATATACACACACACACGAGTGATCAGTTGGTTGATTCCTCGTTCATTAACATGATTAAGCGTTCAAATGAAGCTTAATATTCCAAGTTCTCCCCAAATATTACAGCGGGTTCATTGTTAGTGCGGGCGGGCAGGCAGGCTTTAACTAGTGATCCTGTTGGATGAAATAAATATATAAGATGGAGTAATTACTACACCACAGCTTGATGATCAGTAACTAAAACAGTTCTATAATTAAATACTAATTAGTATTTGTGAAATTAACTTAATATATATAATTAATTCGGGAATTGGAGATCAGTATTTGTGAGTTGGGTGTCCACATGGCTTTTCTCCACCTCCTTACGTAGTACGTTAATTTGGAGAGTATTACATGGTGGTGGAGTTACGTTGTGAAAGAGTGGAGCATGGAGAGGTGAGACAGTTGTTACCGGGACAGTGTTATATATATAGTAGGCATGCATGCATGCACTCCTCATGAACGGTCGGTCGGACGTACGCTTTCCACCAACCGGGGCGCCACCTCCACGGCCAGCCACAAGGGGTAACGTTCCAAACCCACCCACACCCGCTATTACTATATATATATATATATATATATATATATATATATATATATATATATACCTCCTCCTCCTCCGGCGGATCGGATCGATCTGAATAATGTCCTCATCGTCATCAACCTCTTCATTTCCAGAATCAATTAAATAGTGCTCAATAAATAATTTTATAATTATTATTATATTGATATCAAATTTTTCTTGAAGAAATTATTAATTATCAGATTAAAACAAAATAGTTATAAGAATTAAAATAAATAAAAAACCAAAAAGGACTCCCCACACCCATGCACCTCCAGCTCACCCGTTCATCGTCATCACCTTCACTGGCTATAGATCTGAACTCCACAAACAAGTGTAACTAAGAAGAGTAGGTATAAATTTGATGAATTAAAGAAAGATTTAGAGTAGTGAGGGAAACAACAGACACAGAGGGAGAAGATAATAGAGAGTTCTAGAGACAGAATAGAGAGAGAAATAGAAATTGCAATTAATATTCCATCTTTAGGAAAAATATTAGTAATTTGGAAAAAATTTCAATTTGAGTTCTGAAATTGGAAATAATTTAGTTGGGGAGTTTGGAGAAGAAAAAAGAGGAATTGAATGCGAGAGATATTGATGGTGAAGATGATGTAGGGGGATAGTTGGATTTGTTTGTAGAAGAAGCTATGTCATCCACGCCATCAAAACAAGCTGAACAAGTCTATCCATATCTGTTGGACAACACAACACAGCTAGCCTAGCTATACCAACTACGTACAACTATCTATAGCTCTGTTTTTATTTTCTAATGGATCTATTTTGATTCTAATTGATCTTGTACGTAAAAGGCTGTATACCTGTATGTTAACATCACAAAGAATAATGAAAATTATGCTCTTTATTCAAAACAATATTCAGAATCTATTTGATATATTATCTAAACGCGACATTGATCGCCATTGCTAACACCCAACTTCCTCTCAAACTTACGCAACAAGTTTCTGGAAGCGTCATGATCAGCTCCTGTGTCTCAATTGCAACCCTTATTGCATCCACCAAAGAAGCAAGGGACTCTACGCGAACCGATCTCGCTCACGAGTTATGAGTCTCAAGGAACGACTCACTCGACCTCTTGCCGAATACTTATACAATCTCAAAGCTATCTCTGATGAGTTAGCAGTGTTCCACTTCTCAATGATGATCTCGTTGGTGATGACTTGAAAGAAATTACTGCTGGAATTAATTCGTACATCTCCCTCCATGATAAACTGATTGACTTAATTTGAAGCCTACCTCAAACGTCAAGAAGCCCGACATGAACCATTACTACTTTCTGCTCATGCAACTTACCGAGCCAGTAATACCACAAATCATTTCCCTTCTCAGGTGGATCTCATAGTCGTTGTTCTTCAAATTATAGATCTAATGCAAATCAAAGCCATCAACATACACAATTCAAATCGCTTTTCTCAAGTCCGGCATCACGCCAATCCATTCAATCCAAAAGGTCGTGGATACAAAGGATTCTGCCAACTATGTGATATACAGGGCCACGCTGTGCTGTTAATCGATATATGTCCTCTGGCTCGTCATTTCACTCCTCCCGCACATGCATATATAACAATTAATATCTATAGAAGTTTACTTGTTATTTATATTTAAAAGTATCTAATAAAGGATGAACGAGAACCTTAATTATTTTAAGATATCCACATCGTAAGATTTTTAAAAACAACTAAATGCTCATTTGATGGAGCTATGTCATGTGATAAAACATTTTTTGATTTAAAGTTTTTGACAAAAGTATTTTTGTAAAATAATTAAATAGTAACTGATTACATATTTATAATTACAGAATTGCTTTTGAAGGTAATACTGACTAGACTATTTTAAAGTAACTAACTAAACGTATGATATGAGATTTTATATGTTTTTAACAATTTAAATTATATTTTATACTTTTACCAAAAGTGTTAGAATTAAAAAAGCAAAAAATTTGTATTTTTAGCTAAAAAAAATTTTGAATGCAAAATCTCCTTTTCAAATGTTCTTTTAAAAAAATAGCAAATATCGTAACACATTTATATTGAATTTAAAAATACTTTTAATTCATTTAAAAAAATAATCAAACGAGCTCTAAATCTACGCACGCATATACTTACATTCTCAAAGTGCAATTTTTGGATAAATGCTGTGCAAGGATTTAAATGTGAATTCTTACTGTACATTACAAAAGTTTTCACTCAAATTATAATTGTGACGTATATGCATACACATGATAAATAAGATTTAAAAAATATACTTTGATTTAATATATCTTATCGCATACACTTTTTACGTTAATCGCAATTTAATTTTACTCCATCCGTTCTTAAAAGATTGTCGTTTTAGAAGAAAAAAATTGTTCCAAAATATTTGTCGTTTACAACTTTCTAAGAGAATAAATTATTTACTTTCCTATATTAACCATACATTTTCTCATTGTCCCAATAAATTCTCATTTGTATTAATTATTTTTAACTTCTCATAAAGGGATAGTGATAAAATTTTAATTGTTAAATAGTAATATTATATGACTTTTTTAATCTATATATAAAAATCTTAAACGATAATCTTTTATAAATAGAGGGAGTATTAAATATTTATAAACATGTTTATCATTTCTCATTCTTGTTTTATAAGGAAATGAGAAAAGAAAAGAAACGGAAAGTCGGACATAGTGATTGTTAGGATTGTTTGTGAAATTTTGTTATTATAAAATTAATTTTATGATATATTAATAAATTGACTAATACAATACCGATTAAATTATCGTCATATTAACCAATGTCATTTATGGGCAAACGGCCAGCTAATCAATACCATCATTTTTATTTCAGTGTCCAGGTTGGTTGGTTTGTTAGTTGGTCAAATTATCTTGATCCACCCAATCTGGTGTGGGGGTAATAAGGTAATAATGAGCACCATTGTCTCACCGAAATGTAATTCCATTCTTCACTCGCACTCTCTCTCTCTCTCTCACTCACTCACTCTCTCGTCAGGCAGAAGAAGACGCTCTTCTTCTCCTTCTTCTTCTTCTTCCCTAATAAGGCCTTTCCAATCTAGCAGGAACAAAAGTGAATCTTGAGGAGCGATTGATCGATCGAGAAAGAAAGCATTGTTTCCACTACTTCCTCTTTTGGTTCTCTCTGGAGGACCCGTAATATTATTCTTACCCACTAAATAGTAATAATTAATGATGGACAGCAGAGAATCGTCAGACGATGAAGAGGATCAGCAAACCCTAATCCATCAAAACGATACCAGAAGAACCAAATCTTATCCCCCTCCTCCTACTCCTCGTCGTTCCACTTTCCACATTGATGAATTCGACAACCCCTCAACAACTTCAACCAATCGACGTCTTCTTTCAAGCTTCAACAAGAGGTATCTCTTTGCAATTTTCCTTCCTCTTCTCTTCGTTCTAGCCTATTTCACTACAGACATCAAATCCTTATTCCAATCTAGTGCTTCCAATGTTAACTTCGACGCTTCTGTTAATCGCATGCGGGAATCCGAATTACAAGCTTTGTTTTTGTTGAGAAACCAGCAATTAGGGCTTCTCGAGTTATGGAATCAGACATTCTCAAATCAATCTTCCATTTCTACTTCAAACCACTCCTCCATTGATCTCTTACCCCCATCATATGAACATGTTAAGTCTGCCCTACTTGTTCAGATTTCACTGAATAAACAAATTCAGCAGGCTCTTTTATCGTCGCATCAACTAGGATCTTCCTTGGATTTGGAAGATATTAATAGTACAGACCCCAGTCTGACTTCTTTTGATGGTCTCAATAGGTGTCGAAAGCTTGATTCAAGGTTTTCAGAGAGGAGAACCATTGAGTGGAAGCCGAAATCCAATAAATACTTGTTTGCAATTTGCGTGTCTGGCCAAATGTCAAACCACTTGATATGTTTGGAAAAACATATGTTTTTTGCTGCTGTACTTAACCGAGTTTTAGTTATTCCGAGCTCTAAAGTTGATTACGAGTTTAGTCGGGTGTTAGATATTGATCACATTAATAAATGCTTGGGAAGGAAAGTTGTTGTCACGTTTGAAGAGTTTGCTGAGATTAAAAAGAATCATTTGCACATAGATAGAGTCATTTGTTACTTCTCGCTGCCGACACCTTGTTTTGTGGATGATGATCACGTAAAGAAGTTGAAGGCATTGGGGATTTCTGTTAATAAACTTGAGCCTGCTTGGGTTGAGGATGTCAAGAAGCCAACATTAAGAACCGTTCAAGTTGTCATGTCAAAGTTTTCATCCGATGATGATGTTATTGCTATTGGAGATGTATTCTTTGCTGATGTGGAGAAAGAGTGGGTGATGCAACCAGGTGGTCCTATTGCCCACAAATGTAAGACTCTGATTGAGCCGAGCCGTCTTATTATGCTAACCGCCCAGCGGTTCGTCCAAACATTCCTTGGGGAAGGCTTTATAGCTCTTCATTTTCGGCGACATGGCTTCTTGAAGTTTTGGTAATGCACTTACTTGCCCTTATTTCTTGCTTCTGTATTTATGTGTATCCATACTAAACAAAAAAACTTTATGGTTTGAAATCGATAGTTGCAGCCTTGCAATTTTTGTTTTTTATCTCACTTGTTTTTGTTGCCAGTGTTTTTTATTATCCTCGTGCCAGTTGTATTAAATTTGGTTAGCACATAAAGGAGTATATGTCGAATATTCCTTAATTTGGTTTGAAGATGCACTAAAATGTCTCACCGTGCATTAGTTTAAGGCATGTGTGTGATTTCCTGAGAGTTTTTTGCATTGTGATGCCTCTAACATATTCTAATAATTTGTCAGCAATGCCAAAAAGCCTAGTTGCTTTTTCCCTGTGCCTCAGTCTGCAGATTGTATTAACCGAGTGGTTGAAAGAGCTAATACTCCTGTCATATATCTCTCCACGGATGCTGCAGAAAGTGAAACTAGTTTATTGCAATCACTCATTACGTTGAATGGGAAGGTTGTACCCCTTGTTAAGAGGCCAGCTCGTAATTCAGCTGAAAAGTGGGATGCTTTACTATACAGGCATGGCCTCGAGGGAGATTCTCAGGTAAGCTTATGATTTTGCACAAGCTCGCAGATTTTGGTGTTATTTTGCTCCTAGCCCTGTAGCTTCCTTTAAGACATACTAGTAAGTGTTGGACTCCCTAAAAGTTAACACCTTTTTTATCTACCTTTTTACTTTATAGGCTTCATTTCATTCTTCTTCTGTACTATCGCTTGAATGAATCATATATGAAATATATGAGAAATAACCTCTAGGTTACTTGTTCCAATCCCCATACTTGGAGCCGAAATTACCTGTACAAAAATAGTATTGGAAACATCTATAGTGGATCAACCAACAATCTTTCTTCTATTGGATTTCCAATTTATTATGCAAATTAGTAGGGCACATCCTCATAGAACACTTCTCAATTGATGTAGTACTTTTATAAGTTGATAATGGTTTTCCTTTTGTTATATAGTTTTTCTTATTCCATGATATATAGGGACAAGTAGCAGGGCAGATTAAATGAGTAATGGTTTATGGTTATATATGGTGATGAAGTTGGAACCCTGTGGTTAAGTTCCAGATAGTAGCCAAACTTGTATATGCAAACAACATTGATGATTTTGCCATGAGTTTCCTAGCCACTAGCCTCCTTTTGAACTAATTAGGGTCTATTGTGCAGTATTTCTGAGAAATTAGAACCAATTTATAGAATGTAGAAACTGGGATAGAATAGTCTCTGAAATGATGATTCTTGCTGAACAGAGGTTTTGAGCATTGAATTATCATGTTAGTATGGGATCCAGTTATAAAACTTTTCCATGCTAGAAAATGTTAATTGATTCCTCATCTAAAATATTAGGAATAGCATTACTGCTCTATCATGGCTTAATCAGATGTAAGTATCTTATTTTTTACGAAATGAAAGTTCGAGTGGCAATTTGATCATCAAGTAATCCAAATAAACTTTACCCCCTAGTGAGAAGGAGATCATATTAACTCCATTGTCAAATGTGCTGCAAGAATATCAGCACTGTTGCAGCCATCAGATCACCATATTTTAAATACAATATATGCAGAGGACGCCTCCTTGAGCTGTTTCCAAGACAAAGTCCTGACAAGCTTGCTTCGCTTACTACTAAATGTCCAGCTGTTGTAAATGCTGTGTATGATCCTATTTTGAACTTGCCGAGGGACTCAGACGTTCATTGAAGAACACACTGCATCCACAGCTAGGAGTCACGTAGTAAGCGAAGCAAACTTGTTAGGGGCCCTGGGAACAGCTTGTGGAGGTGTTCCCCTTCACATTCATTATTGTATATAAAATATGTTGGTATGATTAGGGTAATGATGATGATATTCATTCAACATTTGATGATGGGATTGCAGATGCAGTTGATATAATCTCTCTTTTAGTGGGGGGCACATTTCCTTAAAATTACTTCAATAATTCGATTGTCGTTGAAGCATTCCATTCCATGAAGAATATGATACTCGCATCCAATTCTGGCGGAAATTGGGTCCTGATCCTACAAATCAAAAAGATATCACATTGACCTCACTTGGCTTAGGAGCGGGATGAGTGATACTGATTGTTGCTAGCACCATATACAGAAAGGTCATAGCTAAAGTGTTCGTTTGGTAACAAGAAAGTTTGTACGAGGGTCAACAAGTTTGTCCTCTGCATATCCTAATAGTTGTAAGTTTTATCTGGCACCGTTTTCGTGTCATGTCACGAATTGCCCACCAGGGAGGGAATAGGAAAAGATGCACCCCATCTTCCATAAAGATATTCTGCTATACTAGTTTTCAATTGTGCTTAGAATGACTCCTTGTGTGGCCCTATTTGCTTAATGTGGAAGTCAATAATAAAGTTTGGCAAAGCATTTGTGCCAGACAATAGGCTAACACTCTTATTGTCCTATTGTTACGGACGAAACAAACTTTCATCTTGTTTTGTCCGTAGAATTTTGGGGTTAAATTTTTTGTTGCTGATATGTATGTATTTAATTTAATCCTGAAGGTGGAGGCTATGTTGGATAAGACCATATGTGGTTTGTCTTCTGCGTTCATTGGATCCTCTGGGTCCACATTCACAGAGGACATTCTTCGGCTTCGGAAAGACTGGGGATCAGCCTCAGTATGTGATGAATACCTGTGTGAGGGTGAAGAACCTAGTTTTATTGCAGAGGATGAATGAAAGGGTTAAAGTGAAGGCCTCAATTGTTCCTAGCCCCTCAATCTTTTCACATGTATTCTAGTGTATAGTATAATGTGCATGCATGTTATTATTATAATTTTTTTTAATATAGGCATGGATGCTTGTTGTTTTGTCCATACACCTTGGATAGATTGCCTAGAATGGGTTTTAAGATCATTATTTTGTAGATGAGATAGTGTTGTTGAAGGATGATAATAAGTGCTGCTAAAATTTTCCTTATTTTAGAAGAAGTTTGTAATGGTTACGTACAGCAGCAAATATCCAAGTCTTGGCTACAAATATTCATTCCCTTAAAAATAAGTATGCATCAGTTTTATTTTGGAAAAGATTTTTACTATATTGCAATAAGAATGTCCATTTTTTTATTTTTTATTTTTTATTTTTGGAGTAGACTTATTAATCAATTACTCATGTAGTATTTGTATTTGTAGTTGTGGAATGAATTTTGTAAAAATAGCATACTACTAATACTTTTTATTGAGAAGATCGATAAATAGTTCCTTATCATGGTACTTTCTTCGTGATGGGTGCTGCAGCAGCAGCAGCAAGTTATAAATTTGAATGAACACTGAAATTGTATTACTCATCCTGTCATTTATTACATAATAAAAATAAAAGGGTAGATTGTAAAAAACTAAAAAATGTATACTCCACTCTCTGGTAACCCGGACAACTCAAGTGTATTATTTGTTTTTAAATTTGAACTTAGAACTATTAGTCATGAATTATAAAATAGTTTAAAATGTGAGATTATTTAATATCATGTTTTACCTGGTATTATAATCCCCTACCACTTGATTTGAGATTATAAATTACTAGACAAAATTAATCTAAATTTTTTTTTTAAAATAACCATAATATCCTCAACCTTTTTCTAATTTATTCTCATTTTCCTCTCTTTTATTTATAACCTCAACTTATTAACAATACAACTTTTTTCTCATTTTTTCTTCTTCTATTTATTTTAAAATAAAATATGTTAAAACTACATAACCCCAATCTGTTGAAATAAAACTTTAACGTTATTATTCATAACCTCAACCACTTAATAATACAACTTTTTAAAATTTTATTATCATACCTCTACTAATAAAACTATTTACTTATAATTTTAATTTTTTTTAATAATAAAAATAGTGTTTACAAATGAGACTATTTGTAAAACGAGGAAATATCAAAATATTTTTCAAATTTTTAGATAAAATTAACCTCAATCTTTTTTTAATTTATTAGAGTAATTTATGTTGATTAATTATTTATTATTTTTTAATGTATAAATAAATTTAAAATATATTATTATTGATAAAAATATAATAATTCAAACGATATTTTTTATTCAATTTTTTTTAATTAATTTTTAAAAAAATAAATATGAAATTATTTTAAATTATTCAATTAATAGTTTTGGATTATAATTCTTGTAAATAAATATGACGTTAGTGTATAGTCAGCACTCAGGCGAGGTACACGTGAAACTATCGTAAATGAAGTGCAAACTTACATGAAAGGGACAGGGAGAGGGGGAGGCGGAGGAGAAGGATAGGAGGGAGTTGATAATGCGCCGCCACAGTTGCATATGGTTTTTGACCGAGTTACTAACTGTGTGCGTGGTGTGGAATTTGGGTAGATAGAGAGATAGTAGTATAGATTACCCTTTATTCATATAGACATTCATAAATAAATTACTGTGGACTTGCGACTTTTGTTTTCCAAGTAGCCGGTAGGAGTCCCCCCCCTCCCCTCCTCTCTCTCGGTCATATGCCCCCTGGGCGTGGGCGGCTTCCACCTTAATCTCATCAGCAACAGGACGGACAGGAGGAAGCCATGAAAGCCAGACTGGTAGTTTTTCCGATCAATGGAAGAAATTGGTGCTTTACCAGATCCATCCAACTCCCGTCGTCTTTGGAATCTTCACAGTCTTCCACTCATATTCCCTCCACTCTAAAAGACCTCTGGAACAAGATTTACTCATCCACCCCCAACAGATTCACGACCTCCAATGCCGAATTACTTATTGATTTCGCCTCTAATAAGGTACCTTTCCTACGGACAACAACATCTCTTTTCCTTCCTCTTCTCTTTCATTGCATTTGTTTCTCTATCCTTTTATTCCGCATTACCACCTACCCACCTTCACCAACTAGGGTTGTTCACTGATTACGGATTTCACCTCATTAACCTCAATCCCATTCAAATTATATATATATATATATATATATATATATATGGATCCTGCCTTAATTCCGCCAATATAAATGAACCCGCTCGATCCAGATTCATTCATTATGCTGAATTTGAAACTCCATAAAACGGACTGGATTTCAGTCTCAGGTAGGTTAACATCTACTTATGTTTTGCCTTTGTCCAGATGAATACTGCTTGGACTGCACTAGAAAAAGCGCCTACTGGGAGTGTTAAAAACAAGATTCATGGGTAACTAAGTAAAAACTTGAATTCGTCCTAATTTTTTTACAATGCTTCACCTGAAACTATGGCATTAATTTTAATTGAGTTGACTTCTTCTTTTTCTGTTAATCCTGATTTTTTTTAGCTTGGGGTTGCGCCTTTTGTCTCGTGTTAAGCCCTCGGAGATTTTTCTGAAATCTATATCCAAGGAAGTTACAAATGTTGAAATTGTGTACCCATCAAGGTTTGTTTTTCTCTCGCTCCACCCCACACCCCCCACCCCCCACCTCCCACCTCTTCAACTGTTTGGTCAAATACGTGTTTCATTTTGCTATGAGCTAGTCAAGGGCTTAGGCACTGAGTCAGTGTGTCAAAAATAATAAGTCCTAGGGAAATTGTGTTTATTCTAGTTGCTATTACTCATTGCTCTTTCTTTTTCATTTTAGTTTTAAGTTTATGCGTATGACTTTTAAATGTGACAAACTGACAATAGTATATTTGCCCATCATAATCACAAGTACATCCGTACAATTATAATTTGTGGATACCAGTTAAGAAGGATGTTCAAGTATTTGTAAGAGACCAACTTCTTTTCTCCCCCATTTCCAGTATGCATATTTGTTGTTTCCGTACACCTATAATAAACTTTTTTTACACTAGTAGTCATAATGCCGTTGAAATGATATTTTTAGTTTTGCACACTAGCTCAAGAAGTACTAACAACTGAGTTACTTGGACATGATAAATTTGTGCCAACTTACCAAATGTCATGAAAGAGAATAAAAGGCTAGGATATTGTTGATACTTTATATTGTTAACGTAACTATTACTCTATATACCTTTTGTTCAGTTGATAGGGATCCTGAATATTCCAGGGTCTCGAGGAGTATCAAATTAGAATGTTGCTCTAAAATCATGCCAGTGCTTGTGCATTTTGGTGATGTGCTTTCTCTATTATACATCTGAACTTCCACGTTTAGGATAAATATTAGTTTTTGAAGTAGTGTTCATGACCTTGTTTTATGACTTTTGCCATCCAGTGATCCTGTTTTATAATTGCAGTTTAAATGCAAGACTTGTTCGCCGAAGGTTACGTCACATTGCCTTGAGGTAATTGAAAATTGTTTGACGTTACTCTTTCTCGTGTTATTATATATGCTGCACTAAGAGGTGCAATCTCTTATGATTATTTTGTTTTTTTAAAAAAGTTAAAAGAATGATGGCTATGGGATTTGAACATAAAAGTTTTTTGGGGTGAGAGTGGCTCGGATTATTATGTTTATTGGTTTTGTTGATTATGGCTGTTTTTCCTCATCATCTATATATGAAAATTATCATTATATTTATTGTTTATAAGATTAATATTTTTGTTACAGCGGCATTAAATCTTTTGAAGTAGTATAGCCATTCTCGTACGAGGTTGATTTCTGGATGACCAATCATTATTTAGTTTATATACAAATTACTCCAATTACCTAGCATAGACCAAAATTTTAAATTGTGGAAAAAACCTAATATAATATGGGCCTTCAAAATGATGAACAGTTTGGAACCCTTATCTGCAGACATAGTAGAACTTTGAGCTTAAGACATGGTAGACAGTTTAGGTTTATTTTATTGCTCTCTCTCTCTCTTAAATTTAACACTTGATAATATGGACTATGGACAAGACAGATAACACATTCTTCTATTAAATGAATGATGAAAATATATCATGTTGAAGAACTACCTTTCTTTCTATTAGTCAAGTGGGAAGATAGGCACTATCATGTATACCCAATATTGAAAACAGCTTCTTTTTCTTACTAGTTGATAGCTCGTTCTTTATGTAAAACATGTCACTAAACAGAATAGATGAGATTTAAAAGACTAAACATAATTAGCATGTTTGGAGGTCATGCCACTATTGTATTGTCTTATTTAGAACGTTGCATAGATCAAAGAGTCAATATTATTCTGTTCACAGATACAATCACAGGCATACTGAATTACTGATGCATAATTATATTGTAACTTGCAGAAATGAGCTCATACATTTTCATCGATTTTGACTGCATGCTAATGGAGAGAGAGGAACAATGTTTTAAAAATATCATCTATTGACTTGATAAACTTCACTAATTTTCCCCTTACGACTTCTTTGTGATGTAGGATCCTTCATGTCTTAATACATTTTTTTTATTATGTCTATGACGAGCCTTAAAATGTCTAGCATATCCACAAACACATGCACGAACACAGAGAAAAAAAATAGCCTTCAGAATATTTTAATTATCGCATCTGGTTGTTCAACATACAAATCTTAATAAGAAACCCTTTAACTGTCATTATCAGGGGAACTGTTATGCACAAGAAGTACTTTTACGGATCAGTTTCCTTGCTTCCCGTTACCAGTGTCTTCATGGTACGCATAATTTTTGCTATGAGGATGTCAAATTGACTTTTGATTGTTGCTTATGCTTTCTACTTATTTAAAAGCTCATCTTAATATGAATTACCTAACATTGGGATATAACAGCTATCCTTGTTGCACATATCATCTTCAGTGAAGTATTGCACATTTGAACCATAAGAACTTTTTTTAAAAAATTTATGTAGGTTTTACCTTTGCCAAACATCCCGTTCTTTTGGATCTTATTCCGCACTTATTCTCACTGGAGGGCTCTACAGGTGTGCCAAGTTTCTTTTCAACTTTTCAAGTAGGTCCTTGTGTTATGTTTATGTGGATTTCTCGCATGCTAATATAAGTTATGAAGGGTTACCTCACATAGAGGAGAATATTTGTTACATATAATTAATTTGATACTCCTGGAGTAACTAGATCTATGTTTGGCAACTCAATTTTATCCCTTGCGATTGGAATTGAGCGCCAAATGTTAACCAAATTTTAATTGCAACTGTGCTTTTTGATTCTAATTTCTAACTTGAAATTGAGTTGTCAAATGTAACGTCAAAGTCAATATATCAGTATCACAATTTTTTCTTCTTCTTAATATTAAGATCCGAATTTCTGGGTCCTACTTTACTTGTTCGTTCTTTAATTTATTTATTTTTTGCTCTTCTGCTCAGTATGAGAATGTCTTCAAGGAAACTATATGGTATCATGTCTCTGTCACAGTCTTGCCCTGTCTTTATTATAGCACATGTTCAAGCCTGCTCAAGTGAGCCTTTTCACATGTTTGATGTTGATGCTCTTTTATCTACTCATTTTATCTATCTGTAACCTTCACATCAGTATACCATTCTCCCACCTCACCATACCTCAGCACACTCGCTGCTGAACGTAATATAGTGTGCTGGCTCTCGAACATTCCTTGGTGCAAGTCTTGGGTCCTGTAGTTAAGTTCAGTTTAATGGGGATGCATCCATCATTCTGTGACGGTAATGGCATCAGTTCACCATATTCTCAGAAGGAAAATGTTCGCTTATCTTTATCTTATCACATCATTAATTTGATGATCACCTCGGTCATTTCATTTTTTGGATCCACTCTCCTTTTACTTGTTGATTTACTTTTTTAAGATTTTATTTTCTCCAAAATTATATATAGCCATAGGCATTATTTATTTTATATGGTGCCATTCCCAGTTCCCAATTTTCCTTTTCTGTTGATCTCTCTCCGTCTTTGGTGTGCTTATGTGATTCTCTTCTTTATAGTACTAACATTCTTGTTTAAAATCATAAACCTGTTGTTGGCAAGTGTTATTATGTCGAGCACTGCATAAACTCACTAGTTTGTTTTATACTGGTTTAAGGGTAGCGAGAAACTTCTTCAACTAGTCTCTGAGTCGGAAAATCACAAAACGTCTGCTGCTGTAGTTGATGGGACTAGAACTGCAGAGGTTAACACTAGAGAGGAAAATGACAGTTCACTTCGTCCTACATGGGTATAATTATCACACCCCCCCCCCCCCCCCAAAACCAAAAAAAAAAAAGAAAGAAAAAAGTTTATATATATATAGTTCTTGCGCACTGTGTGCTTTTGCTAAGATGTTTCTTATTGAAATTAGGTGTTGCAGCCGTCAAAAGAGCTTGAGGAAGTTCTTAATCATGGAAATGTGGATGATGGTCTCAGCAAGCGTAGTATATCAGATATCTGCAACTCCTTTAATTTGAACACGACAGATGTTCTCAAGTATCAGAATTTATAGTAGTTAGAAGAGGGTGTTGTATCTGGTGCTGGTACGAGACTATTATGTTTCATTCTGAAGGCAGAAGGTAGTGCAAATTTTTGGTAGTTTAGCATTTTAATCCATGTTCCTGAACCTTTCTAACTTTTGATCGACTGGAATAACCGACTGACTGAATGTGTGGCATCTTTTCAAAAGCTTAGAAATGTTGTTTTGGATAGATTTTTTTTATTTGAGATTTTCTTGGTTTTGTTTGTTTGCAAGGGAAGTAATTATTAAGGATTTTATGGTGCCACAGATTTTTTTTGGTCGATTATGATGGGTTCTAGCTTTTGAAGTTTTTTTTTTTTTTTTATTAATATTAATGTTTGATAGAAAGATCACAAATGTTTAATTAAAAAACTATTTTTTTGTTACACATCACTCAGTTATGTCCCACCCAGACAACCACGTCAGCAATTTTTGAATTGAATTGAATTGAAAAAAATTTAATAGTTCAATCTAATTGACAAAATTAGAATATGACTTAGTTAATTATATTTAAGCCAATAATAAATATAAAGGAGATTGATTAGAAATGAGGCACTAATTTATAATTGTATAAACTAAAAAGTCATTTGTTATGTATGGAATAATTATGAATTTAATCACCTAAAAGGTGAGTGGGTGTAAATACTGAACTTGGTTGGACCTCTACATAATAATATAACTTTCCTAATTACATTCATTCCACAACAAAAACAATTTAACATAATAAAAAGTAAGACAATAAAATAACCTTCTAATATCCTTTTAAATAAGAGAGAGAATTGAACTTATTTGTTAGTAGTATGTTTTTTGTACCTTTATTTCCTAGTAACTCTACGTGATGAATACCCGCAATCATAAGCATGATGTGATGGATCAGAATATATTTTACTTTTCCATATTAAATCTATCGCAACTAAAATAATATTTTACAAATTAACAATAATACTAATATTTAACTATGAATTGATTGCGTTTCAACAGTGTATATCAGTAATTATACTTTCTTTAAATAATTAATACTACTACCAAAGTCTTGTTTATTTTATGATTGTTTAAAATACATGCTTAGCCATAATTATTATTTTTTGAATAATTTAATGCTAATTTATTATCGGAAATATAATAAATATGTCGTGAAAAAGGGAGAGTTAATATTCAATAAAGGGTATGATTGTCATTTTAAAGGGAGGGAGGTAGTAATAATAGCTAATAAGTACTGTCATTTAATATGTAATAGTATTAGATATTAAAATTATTAAGTACTTATGCAAATGAGAGACTTTATTTTTTTTTTCCTTTTCGTTTCTTTTTCGTATGAATACGAAAGTTGAATAAGAGGATACAATATAATTTTTAATAATAAAATAAATTTATATTAATACTCCTATATATATATATATATTAATTAAAAGGTTTATGTTGAAATATATCTTATGTGAATATATTAATTAAAAGTTGACTTGGGTTTTTTGTTGTTAATTTACTATACTTCCTGAAAATAGTAAACGTTACATAATTGATCGTTTGTACTTGTGGTTTTATTCACAACTGATTTTTAAATAAAATTAAAAATAGCAATTAACAATTAAATTTTCAAATAGACTCACATTGATTTTATTTTTTAAAATTTAAAATTAGTTTCAAACAATTAAAATATGTGTTTTTTTTTTAATTTATATGCGTGAGCATGTTGCATGCTCTGTAATATATATATATAGAGAGAGAGAGAGAGAGAGAGTTTAATTGTTATTGTTCTGAAGTTGAGCTTGTTTCCAGTGTTTGGTTTTTTAAAAATTTATACAACTATTTTAGTTTGGTTTTCTATTTTATTGAGTACCCTACCCTAGTCCCTAGATTAGAGTATTAGAAAACGATTTTTTTACTTCTTACAAACAAAGAAAAAAGAGAGAGTGCCGTTCGTTAATATGACATAAAATTTTATATTTATAATAAATATTATGTGGATAGAAAAAGAGTAAAAGGGAATCTACACATTATTCCAAACTATATTTGGCATAAATAATTAACAATATATAAATTTTGTTTCAAAATAAATAAATCATATTCCGAAGAATTAATTCTTGGACTATAAAACAAAAATAAATAAATGACTTCCCTTCCTTCCTTGCCACCAGATCATAAAAGAAAAATAAAATGAAGGAAATTGACGTTGGGCTAAAATTGGAGTTTTATTCCGCGTCATATGTTAGAGAAAAGTTTTTATTTTTTATTTTAATTAAACATTAATTACTTAATTTTTAATTAAAATTATGTTTGTTAATAAAGATTATACTTGAAATATGTGTTTTTATTTGTTTTTAAATTTAAATTTGAGACTATTAGTGTATGAATTATGAGATGACTTAACAGTTTTTTTGAGATTATAATTATAATTTCGTAATTATAATCTTAGATTAATAATCTTAAAATTTTAATTCTTAAAAACAAATATAGGCAAAGTATTAAATATAATTTTAATTCTCTAAATATTTTATCCCAATAAATAATATCATCTTTTCTTAATATAAAAACAATATAAATAATTATTACCAAAATAGATCATTAATATTAATAAGTAGCGAGGCCCGTGGGAGTGGAAGTAAAGTCGTGGTTTGTTGCGCAAGACAAAAGGAGGGAGAAGTCTTGAGAGGAGAGAGAAAGAATCAAATCATAAATCTGAAGAGGATGGCGCCAACAGAAACTGAAGATGAGATCAAGGACGATAAGAACCCTAGACCTCTTGATGAAGACGATATTGCTCTCCTCAAGACTTATGTACACTCTCCCTCTCTCTAAAACCCTAATTTTGCCGCTTCATTCCCAATATATATTTATATGTTTGATGCTTCTGTTTCTGCTCTTCATAAGTCGATCTTATTTTACCTCTGTCGTATTATCCGTTTCGATTTTTGAAATATAATTCTGTAAAAATTCGTTCGTCTTTTCATTACTATATTTTTACAAGGCCAAGGATATATTTTACCCGAACCAAACTATCTATCGAGTCCTCAAGATCTAGGTTTTGGAAAATTGTACAAGGAAAAAGAATCAACTCTTACTTTTATTGGCAACAAACTAAACTCGGTAGATTGCAAATGTATTTTGGGATTAAATTGAAGCTTTCTTGTTTTCTTTACATTTTTTGCAATTTCAGATTCAACTCCTAAATTTCAACATTTGGCTGGCATCAATATCAGCCCTGTATGTTGCCACTGATTCTATTAATGGCCTAACTTTTGCAAATAGAATACAATAATTAAATTGAATTTGTAAAGTAATTGTGTAGCTAACTTTCAGCTAGCTGGCATTTGTTTTTTTATTGGTTTGTTGGTTGTATATTTTGCCTTCAACTACTGATTGTAGTTTGTTGAGATAGTGGGGTGAGTGGAGTAGGTTATATTTTTCAGTTAATTCTATTTGAATAAGCTAAACATTGCAATTTAGCTGTTTCCTAATTGACCGATATACAACAACATCAATAAGAAATGGTGATGCTAGGGATCTCAAATTTTTGGTTTCAAATGTGTCTAGCACTAATGTTATCATTACATTTGATGTTCAAAATCATGGTGGGTTCTTAACAACTATTACATACAAATGCAATGATGACTTATGACGTGTATTGGAGACACATTCGAGTTCCATAAGAAAATCCAATTTCTATAAAGCTAGGTAGTCTTTTCTATTTGATTTGTTTCTATAGTGGTTTGTCCTATAAATGTATGTTTTCCACTTCTGCTTGTATCTTTGTGCGATCAACATGGTTTTGTCATTTAATTATATTTGGTTCACCTAATTTGAATATCTATGGGTATAGTTTGTAATTTTGTCTTCAAGAGACTCATTTTTACGAAGTCAATCTGAATTTTGTAGATAAAACAACATATATTTTGTAATTATGGAGATTATCATAACCCAGCTTGGCCTCCTATGACATATTAGTCATATTGGCTGCTTTCATCTCAGTAGATCATTCTTTCTGACATATTGAACTATGGAATTATCTATGCAGGGATTGGGACCTTATTCAACCTCCATAAAGAAAGCAGAGAAAGAAATCAAAGAAATGGCTAAAAAAATCAACGATCTATGTGGTATATATTGCATATTCTTGCTCCAGCTGCTACTTGCATTGTGTTTTCATAATGAACATAGTATGGAAGCCTCTATCGTACTGTGAAAGATCCGGAAAGATTTTACGAAAGAAAATTTATATGTTACTCACCTCTTATAAAGCTTATATATTTTGTAGCAGATATCTGTCGATGTTTGGTTACCAACTAGTCAAAAGAAATTAGGATTTTGTAAAGAAATTATATGATTGTTTTTCTCCTGTTCTTCATGCACCATCAGTAGATAGTTGGACTATACATGTTTTATCAGGTATTAAGGAGTCTGACACTGGTTTGGCTGCACCTAGTCAATGGGATCTTGTTTCTGATAAGCAAATGATGCAGGAGGAACAACCTCTTCAGGTGTGCTTTCTTATAACTGTTGTTCGATTTAAGAGTCTTATTCTATTTTCTAAAGCAGTGACAATTGTTTGCAAGTAGGTGGCAAGATGCACGAAGATAATCAACCCGAACACTGAAGACGCGAAATATGTTATAAATGTTAAACAAATTGCAAAGGTAAGTTTTCGTCCATAACTTGGAGAAATTTTCGCGTCTCTTTCTAGGTGAGGAGTTTAACATTTGGTTAAGAAATATTCTCAACCTAGTTGCCAAAAGATCCCTGCCCCTTCATTCCTTTGTTTTATATATGGGTTGGTGAACCCCCATTAACATTGTTTGCCTTCCTTTTCTGGGGATTATGATGATTGAGGAGATATGTAAGAATATGTTCAGCCTAGTCACAAGCCAATCCTCCTCTTGTCTTCCTTTGGTTCATACATTGTAATGGAGTACGAAGAGTTCTGTGGATTGCTGCGGGTTTTTGCTGTCGATGAAAAATGAAGTTGCTATTTTTATGGCCATCTGTAATTGGATTTATTACTATCTCATACTCTACTTGCTAGAGTAGCAATTTTCAAATTGTGGAGAGTAGTATTGTATAATGTATGTGAATGTTTATAGAACAGCTTGATTTAATGCAGCTATGGAACCCTATAGGTGGCTTGTAACTCCTGCAAATTTACCACATTGTTTACGCCTGCCTGGAGTCTTAAGGATTTTAAGAGTCGTATTTCCCGAAAAAGTGTCATTTTGCAAATCCTTTATATATTTTTATTTTGTCAAAGGCATGACTACACTGTTAGCATATAATAATTCATATTGCTTACTCTTTGTATAAAGTGACTGCGCATTTTAATTGAACTTTATTTTTTAGATACATCATTGCAAGCATTTTTGTTGACTTCCATCCTTGATAACTGCAGTTTGTTGTTGGGTTGGGTGATAAAGTTTCTCCAACTGATATTGAGGAAGGCATGCGTGTTGGGTAGTTCCACCCCCCTCTCTCCTCTCTTTCTTGGGTTTACTCATCAAGCATTTTTTGTGGATGTCCTTTGTCGAAGTTATCAACATGTTAAATATGTTATTTATAAATTGCATGAGTGGATTTCTTTGTCATGTTCTTGTCAAGGGTATCTTCATATTTTTGTATGGGTAAAACATTGAAGTATTATTGTCCCCATCAGTGGAAAGTAATGGTGTTTCTGGAGATGGTAAGTTGTCCCCTTACTGTTTTGATACATAGAGTTGTGGTCCACATGAGTTAGGGGACTGACAATCAGTGGGGTGCAACAGAGTGTTAACAATCTGGGGTCTGAATTGCCTCATATAAACAGCATAAATATAGGAATTGTATGTTTGTATTGTAGTATGTCCAATTTATTTTATTCAAAGGTATGTTATTTATCATATAACAATTAACAAGAATGATTTGCTTGGAGTTTGAGAAATAATACATATTTATGTTTGATCTCATTATATGAAAGCTAGCTTCACCTGTTGTGGGGATTAAGTTAATTTTTCTTCTTCAAGATCTTAGCATATCAAAAGGAAAAGAAATACTCCCTCTGTCCTCGAACAGATTTCCGCAAGTACATAATACTTTGTTTGCAAAAGGATGTCTAAAAGTACGCAAGTTAAATACTCCCTACGTCCCTAAAAAGATGACAAAATGACAATTTTCACACAATTAAGGTAGTCAAAACATTAGGAGAGTATAGATTTTCTTTCGAATCTATTCGTGGGTTTTGGGTTTGTAGAGAGAATTAATGTGAACCACTCATTTGTGATGTAAGTCGTGTATAGTTAAGGGTAAATTAGCCCATCCAAAAATTTATGTAGTTGACTTGATTACTTGGCTCATCCTTACGAGGACAAAATCTTTTATCAAAGAGTCATCCTTTTGGGGTTTTGGGGTCGGGGGAGTATAAAATAAGCCTAAAAACTAGTTTAACCTCAAAAGTATACTAAAGTGGGGTTCACTAAGTTTAAAAGAGACATTTATCAGTGTACTTATTACTGGTCCACTATGGACAATATTTGTACTTATTTTATATTCTCCGCTCTTTTAGTTTTTCTAAATTTGTGTGAAACTTGTACTTTGACCATCCTTTTGAGGACAGAGGGAGTACCTGCTAATATATGACTGTAAGGTTAAGCATAATTTGCTTCTATTTGCTCCAGCGCTGATATTTTAATACACGGATAATCTTGACAGTTGACTGACTTGGATGCTAATAAGTCTGCGATAACTGCATTCATTCCATCTCGTACATAGATTTTTGAGATCCATTTCGGTGATTAAAGAAGTTCAAGCTGATATATAGTTGTAATTCCTTTGTGACTTGCATTTTTTATTTTATTTTTTGATTTCATAGTGCTCGTACTTGATATATATATTTTTGGTTATACTGTTACTAATTGAGTACTATGCTTCTTTCTCAGTGTTGATCGGAATAAATATCAAATTCAGATTCCCTTGCCTCCGAAAATTGATCCTAGTGTAACCATGATGACAGTAGAGGAGAAGCCTGATGTTACATATAACGATGTAGGTGGATGTAAGGAGCAGATTGAAAAAATGCGAGAGGTGCTTAAAATAATAATCTTGTTTTTATATTGTGATGACCCTTTGGGTCTCTATGATTTATCTTGCAGTTCTACAGTACTGCATTATTTTTATTTGCATCTATGTTCACAAATTTAAAAATTTGGCACTTATGGATGACATTTATTTAAAATTTGATTTGACAAATATTGCTTTCATTCCTGTATTTCTTTATGTTGTTTCATTGTAGGTTGTTGAGCTTCCCATGCTTCACCCTGAGAAATTTGTTAAGCTTGGAATTGATCCCCCTAAGGGAGTTCTTTGCTATGGTCCTCCTGGAACAGGTAAAACACTTTTAGCCAGAGCTGTGGCTAATAGAACTGATGCATGTTTTATTCGTGTCATTGGAAGTGAGCTTGTTCAGAAGTATGTTGGTGAGGGAGCTCGTATGGTTCGCGAACTGTTTCAGGTTACAAGCTGGTTCATGTCACAAAATGTTCAATATGTCTTGCCAATATTCTAGAATCTGACTAATACTTCTTTTGTGGCAGATGGCACGCTCAAAAAAGGCTTGCATAGTGTTTTTTGATGAAGTTGATGCAATTGGAGGTGCACGTTTTGATGATGGTGTAGGTGGAGATAACGAGGTTCAGCGCACAATGCTTGAAATTGTAAATCAACTTGATGGATTTGATGCTCGAGGAAATATTAAAGTTTTAATGGCAACAAACAGGTTAAGTTGGCAATTTGTATACGCCTGTTGATTTTTTTCATATCTGTATTCTAGATTTTATAGATTCTATAACAATAAATCAATGTTCTAAAAGGCTCTAGGCGAGCGGCCGGGGGCTTGGGCGAGGCCTAGGCGGGATTTTTTATTTTAAGCCAATTTTAATATTTTATCTTACATGTATCCAAACAAAACAATAATATAAAGCAAAACAATCTATAATAAAGATAATAAAGGCCTTTGCTTAAAGTTCAAACACATCCATATTGCTAATGTCAAAGTTCAAACATAAACATGCAATTGTTCAAAGTTCAAAAATATTTTTAACGTATTAATTTTATTCATAAACAAGATTGCTATTAAATAATAAAATTTAAAATTTTAAGAATTTAATTCAATATTAAAACTTAAGAAATTAAACATAAATTTAAGAATTATATTGAACTAAACTAAATATTACAAATGTATCATCATTTATATAATTTGAAATTGGTACAAGTTCAAAAAATTATAAATATAATAAAATTATCCATTTTGACTTGATATTGTTCACTTCTTGTTGTGATTTGATATGCTACAACCTGTATTATGAATATGGTAAATATATCAAGATCTGGTTTGGGTAGTTATTAAAATAAAAAAAACCTCTCCGCTTAGACCCTGCCTAATTTTCTAGAGGGATTTTTTTGTCGCCTTGGGCCTAGGTGAGACGTCAGGGGGCCTAGCGCTTAGGCGGGGCCTAGATAGACCTAGGCGGGGATTTTTAGAACACTGCAATAAATTGTGACTGCCTATGTTGCATATCTCAGTCCCACTACTTTTCTTGGAGTGTAATAATGTCTGATATTTTTTTAAGAACTTGAGAAGGATTTAGATTGATTTTTAAGGACAAAACTTGGGTGGTTTTACAATTTATTTATAGGTTTTCAAGTACCTTTGTGAAGATATACATGTCCTTCAACTTTTGAAGAGATATATTCCTTTGAAAAGGTATTTAAATATTTGAGATATGTTCTTTTGAAAGGATGTGTTGAACTATTGTAATGATTCATCCAATGGTCTTATCAATTTGAACCATTGCATCGATTCAATTGTCATCCCGAACAATTGCATTGGTTCAATTGCTTCTTAGTCCGAATCAATACATTATTTGTCCGAATAGATCCCTCTTGTTCAAAAAGTTATAATCTTTCAAACCAAACCAATTGAACCAACACATCTAACAATCCATATTTAACAATATAATATATTTAATTGTAGCATATAATATATTTATTATATACTTTTCATATTTGAAAATATCTAACAATTCTCCCCTATTTTCACAATCTTGCAATTCTTTTTCTTTGACCTTTTTTCCCTTATTAGATATAGCATACATAAGTAAGAGGTGTCTTTCAACTTGAACCTTTACATAGTCTATATCACAAAATATCTGAATTCTTAATAGTGTTAGCTTTGAACTAAGAAATCTTAAATTGATATCTTGCTTAATGTTCGAAAAAGCTAAAAGCAGTATGACGCGTTTTTCTCCGGATAAGGCGAGGCGTAAGCCTCGATTTGAAAACCTAAAAGTCCCCCAAAAATTATAAAAAAATGTTAATAAAATCATAAAATAATCCATCATTATAATCAAGGTCATAAAAGACATAAATAACCAACGTCACCTTAATGTATCATTATAAAACATCAAAACAACATAATATCATCAACTACTTATATAGTGATCATCCATCACTATAAATAATGTATCATTCGGATCCAGCGTCCTGAAAAATGGATCAAATCCTAGATCATCATCCCAACACCATCTCCATCATCATCCCTATCATCACCAAGAGGATCCTCCATGGAATCGTCATCGCTAATAGCTCTGTCATCTTCCTCATCGTCACTACTAAGATACTCAAACTTCGGTTTTTCATCTACCAATTGCAATCCCTTCCCTTTATCAATAAATAAACAAGTGAATATATATAATGACTAATGAGTATGTTTTTTAAAAGTTTAAAAACAACTTAAGTAATGACACTAACTTTTTGTTTTAGTTTTTGACTGCAAAGTCTTTCTCTTTTGACTTCCTTGTTTACTTCTTGTTCCCCGAGTCCCTTTCCCTCCAAGTGTAATCTACCTCACATTAGTCTCTTCTCCAACTGTCCTTTCATTCGCATGAGTCCCTTCACCCTCCTCTATATCATCAAGCTCACAAGTCGCTCCCGAGATATTTTCATCATTTTGCCCCGCAACCCACTCATTATTAGATGACACTATCAACAACCAATGGATCCTCTTCTTATGTTAGTGTTTTTTTCTTGAAGTGCTGATCTTTCAATTTTTTATTGTACATAATGTAAGCCAATGAGTTAAGCCTGGATGCGGACAGTCGATTCCTATCTATATTACAAGTAATTGAGCATTTAGTGAGATCTCATAAAATCTTAATAAATAGATTTGAGAATATAAATGATTTATATATAATAAATACTTGACTGAAAGTACTCCAATTACGCTCACACACCGAATATGAGCAAGTTAAACTCCAAATCTTCACTGCAAAGGTTCTTAATTCTGGAGTTTCATCTTCAAATGTGATTCACCAATCAGCTAGATCAATATTATAACATATATCAATCTTACCGGTACAACGGTACTTACCGGGAGCACGTTTAATCAAAATGAAAGCATAGCCATACATTAATCAACGATACTTATCGGAAGTAGTTTCTTACACGTGTTGGCATTTGTGTAGCCAAATAGGCTGTCTCAATCGGAATGCATCTAATTGCAAATCAATTTTCTCTTTCCTCGGAGTTGGGAATAAGCTTGTCCATACAAGCGTACAATCCCTCAACATTTACATTGGCACAAAAT